>CANYCX013533288.1:0-10860 GCA_948193385.1 Breynia disticha f. nivosa
ATTAGCAACCCACGGCGAGACGGCACACGTACGATGGAGATCAGACGCGAAAACGAGCACCTCCGCATTCGAGTTGAGACATTGGAGCGCCAGCATGAGGATTTAGCACGACGACATGAAGAGATGTTAGAGCGCCACCAACAAGAGAATAACCGACGATTCGAGGAGATGCAGCGACAGATGGAGAGGTACTTCTCGCATTCACACTTTGATCCCGAAGGTGCCACGTCTGATCAGCCACCTCCTTCGTAGGATTTACGTATTATCTGTTTTGTTTTATTTTGTACGAATATTAAACAATATCGGATATTATATATTATATTTTGTACGCACATTAGGATTTACGCCAATTTTTAGCGTCCACGTGGACGCCAACATTTAGCGTCCACGTGGACGCCAAATTTTGTGTCAAGCGTTTTCGCGTCCAAATTTAGCGTCCAATTTTTTGGACGCTAAATTCACTTAGCGTCCAGATATTTGCATTTAGCGTCCAAAAATTTGGACGCTAAATGCGCGTTTTTTTGTAGTGATTATCAATTGTAGAAATCAAAAAATAATCCAAACATTATTTTTTTTCGAAATCAAAGAAAATCGATTCAGGATCATGTTTGAAGAAATCAGATAGTGTGCTTTAACCCAACTATGAAATCAAGTGAAATTATTCTTATTGATTGTAGTTTTAAGACAATTTTCTATTAAAATTTCATAATCTCACCATTTTTGGAATTTTCACAACGGATATGAGATCTTAAAATTTTTGTTCTCCAAAGTTCACAAAAGTTCATATTATCAAGTTCACATAAATATATACGTGTATTTGACAAGTTATAAGGTTCACGTAGGTTCAAATGCACAAGTTTACAAAACATATACACTTAAACACTTCTAAGGTTCACAGAGGGTCACATGCACAAGTTTAAAAAAAACTCTATCACTTCACACTCGTTCTAAGGTCCACAAAAGTTCACATGCTCAAGTTAAAAAAAACTCAATTTAAACATTCATTGTAAGGTTCCCAAATGTTCACATGCTCAAGTTCACAAAACATATAATCAACTTAACGCATATTTTAAAGTTCACAGAGGTTTACATGATCAAGTTCACAAAATAAAAAACTCAATTAGAGTAGATGTTCTAATGTTAAAGGAGATTCAAAAATATCAATTTCAAAAAGAATATACTCAATCACATCACAAAACGTTCTAAAATTTACAGAAATCACATGATCATGTTCTAAAAAAAACTCAATTTGAGTACACTTTTTTAAGTTTACAAAAGTTCACACGATCAAGTCCACAAAAAATACTCAATCACATCTCAAATGTTCTAACGATTTTGCAGATAATCAATGAGAGAAAGCTGCGATGAAAAAAAAATGAATATACGACAGTTGGAAGACTGCAGTTTGAAAAAAAAAAGAAATAAAATTTATAGTGAATGATTTAATGTCTTTTTTAAAACATTTGTATAAAAATAAGAATGATATATTGACATAGCTAAAACTTTAATTTTAAAATTTAAAATATTATTTTTATAATATAAATTTTAAAAATAATTATATTTATAATTAACCAAATACAAATGTTATTTTTTTAAAAGGAAACATGGTTAAAGCTTCCACGTGCAGTCCAGGCAGCAGGCGGATCTTGTAGTACTGCAACATTCTAGACATGACTCTAGAACCTTCTCCACTGGTAACTTCTAGGACTCGTGTTACTTCGACTGTCTCTATTTATTTCCAATGAAGGAGCTTTTTCTTATGACTCTCAACATATCCTAAGCAGAAGTTAAGAAAACGTAACAAAGCATGGCCGAAGAATTGGCGCTTGACTTAGAGGAGCTAAGGCATTTTCAAAGCTTGGCAAAGAGGCCTAAAGTCTTGTCCATTCTCTCCTCTGAGATTCAGAAACTGGAAAAGGTGAATGTCCGTGTTTCTCATGCAATTAATTGGTTTGTTGCGTCTCTTTATTATTTTGTCACGCTTGATTATGTTGTTTTAGCTGAATCTATGATTGGTAGATTGAACCAAACATGTTTGATATTTGCTAAGATTTGGATTTGGAAGAAGGTTGTGGTAAAATCAGGGCGTAATGTCATTACGTAAATCTTGTTAAAGAAAAATTAGCAGGAAATATGTGATTCAATTATCAAAGATTGATCAATCATGTTGTTAACTTTGCCAAGCCCTTCACCCCAAGTCCACATCGGACATTTCAGAAAGAAATTCTTCGGTTCGATTAAAATTTTGTGGTATTAGTAAATAATCTGAATGTGTTTTTCATTTACAGCTGTCCAAGCAGCCTATTTCTGCACCTCTACCAACTTCTACTCCAACCCTAATCGCGACAGGAGAGAAGGTTCCTTCTAATCCTGCATTGACTTATGTTACGCTTGCATCGTTCAGCTGGGACCAAGATAACGATAAAGTCAAGGTATGAAAGTTGCCAATGGGTAATTACAAATTGACTAGTGTAAGATATTGTTTAGTGAGATTTGCTGATTGAATTGATCTGATATGCAATTACTGTTCTCTGGCTTCTATAGATGTATCTTTCCCTTGAGGGCGTTGAAAAGGAAAAGATCGAGACAGAATTCAAACCAATGTCTTTTGATGTCAAATTTAATGATGTGTATGGAAAGAACTATAGATGTTGTATACCAAAATTGAACAAAGAAATTGTACCGGAGAAGTGTACTGTTGTAGTGAAGCCGACAAGGGTTGTCATCACATTGCACAAAGCGTCCAAGGGAAATTGGCTAGACTTGCATTATAAAGAAGACAAGGTGGTAGCTCTGTCTAAGGATTTCCATCTTAAAGCTTTGCTTACAAGTTACAAGATATTAACTTGAAATATTTGCTGTTTATGTTTCAGCTGAAGCCAAATCTGGACAAGGAACGAGATCCTATGGCTGGCATTATGGACTTGATGAAGGTAAAAACTATTATTGTTGTTCCGAATTAACGTAACTTTTGTGGATAATTCCGAATAGTTGATTTTGGATGTTCTGATTATGAATGTTTTTGTGCTGTGCAAAAATAAATGCAGAATATGTACGAGGAAGGGGATGAAGAGATGAAACGAACAATTGCAAAAGCATGGACGGATGCACGATCGGGAAAAACAGCTGACCCTTTGAAGGGATATCCTTGATAAATCAGGCTGTGGACATTCATTCATTTGATTTTGTAGGTTTTATTTAGCATCGTTCAAGTTTTGTTTTGTTCTTCAAATGATGGAAAATAGTGTGATCGTATTTACTCATATTGTGTTTTAGAGTTTACTCGAGTAATGCGGTGCGTTTGCTTTCGTAGGGTGTAATTTAACTGCGGTCTTGAACGTGATCAATCCGTTATGGTTCGCAATGCTATGTTTGCCTCTTGAGCTGGTAAATGAGTTTCCACTTGAAGCTTTTAAGAGAACGTTATTATTACTTAAGACTACTGGTAGAAACGTGCAAGTTCAGGGATGGTAAGAAGTACGTAACATGCACTTGCGTTATGTAAAGTTCAATTTAGTGTGATGTGCCAATGATAATACCTTAAGAAAGAGAGAAATCATTGAAAAGAAAACCTCAGCAATTCTTCAAAGGCCTACAATCAAGCTGCCACTTTGTTAACTTCCAGTAAAAAAAATCGCATCATATCACAATCGTTCATTCTTTTGTACACAGCATGGCGAACAAACCTTTACCTTATAATGGAATTGTAAGTTTGAAGAAAGGTGGTGGGTGCCAACAGATTTTCGTATGGCATCCAACCCGGATCGAGAATTCGTTTTCTTTTTTAATGCTAGTCTTATGTGATTCTAAAGCAAAGAAAACAATTTCTTTTTTTTTTTTTCATCAAATGTTATTGTTAATGATATAAATATTATAAAAATTAAATTTATATAATTTGTATCGTGTCATAATTGTGTACTTATAATTTGTAATATTATGTCAGAAATTGTCACCAATACTCCACTGACGTCAACAAAGAACATTAACATCGGCTAAAACCTCTTTCAGAACATACAAACAACATTATGCGAAAGAGGTCCTTTCGCCAGGAAAGAAGCTACAAATTTGCCAGGACACAGATTCTCTTAATCAGGGAGTACCTTACATGAAACAGAATGAAGGTTTCTAAAGCTGCACAATAAAATTTCGTAAAAACTCTTTTACCAGATCAATTGCACAAACAGCTCTCAAGCAAAAAAATGCCTAATTTCCATAAAGAATATACTGACAAACTAATGGCATACAAGACAAATCACTACAAAACAACAAATCGCCATTGCAGTTCTTGCCCTGACAGATACCTCAACCTCATATGCGTACCTTCACTGGAATATTTGGCTACCGTAGTCAGCATTAAACTTCTCATAACGATGGGCATGGAGATGAGCAGATGGTCTAGTGTTCCTTAAAGCAGTCTCAATGTCCTCGGGTTTGATTGGGCCAACTTGTGGCAACTCTGGAGAATCCATAATCAATCTTTAGTTAACGATTAGCATCATTCAAGAATCAAATAAAAAAATTCAAGCAACAACAAGAAACAGTTCCACAAGAAGTAAGAATAATCAAAGTACAAAGTAACCCAACAATTCCACACCTCTGATTAATGCATATTGAAAGCTTTATAGATACACCAGTCTGGTTATATTATCAAGTTTCAAATTACTGAGGAACTGGACATTTTAGAGATTTTGGCGTACAAACTTGCATTTATCAGTGGGCACCATTTAGCAAGCAACTCAAGAATTTACTTACCATCCTCGGGCACTACATCTTCTCTGCCTTCAAGACTTGTCATTAGGCGCCTCAGTGGTTGCATGGCTGCCTCTTTGCACAGCAAACGAATATCTGAACCAGAGAAACCTTCTGTTCTTTCAACTAATACATCATAAGGTAGTCCTTCACTGTCAGGTTCTGGTGGCAGGAGCTCTTCAAACATAGCCCTTCTTGCTTCTGGTTCAGGAAGAGGTACAAGGATCTTTTAAATTTTTTTTGTCAAAGAAAAACTTCGATTACTTTAAAAAGCAGTATTAGTTTTATCATCTGCCCATCAGTTAAATTACATGGACAGTCATCCAGCTAGAATAATATCAACAAGAGTATAAGAAGTCCTCACACATTTATTTTTAAAGAAAATTATAAGGGTTAAGTTTATAATAAATGCATACCAAGTATGCTAATCAAATTTCAAAAATAAAACACTTTCCTTCAAAGGAAAAGAAATATTAGAGCAAATTTCAATAACTTGTTAAGTACAGAAGTTTGTATAAAGGATACTCTCTTCTCAAGACGCCGAAGCATGGCAGCATCCAATTCCCATGGAAGATTTGTTGCTGCCAAAACAAAAACAAGCTCATCCGTGTGCATCAAACCATCCATCTGCAATCTAAACCCAATGATCAATTTGAGGAAGAAATTCAAAACGACAAAATCATCTCCCACATTTTAAAAATCAAGAATTATGACATCGGATTACATGAATGAACTCATCAGAAAAAAGTATCTTTATATGTTGCATATTGGCACAGCAGCAAAGAAAAACAGCACTAAATATATCATCAAGGAACATGCTAATAATGCAGGTGCAGATGCAACTATAGGATTTAATAAGTCAACTCAACGAAGACGCGTACAAAGGATACCTCAAAAGTACAGACTATCCAGTAGTATATAGAAAATTGAAAATATGAACGATCTGTAATAAAAATTAGCTTCTTCTGATAAACTAGAGCCAAATATTTGTAAAATATATTGCTTTTATCATGCATAACATGCACATGTAGATTAAAGAAGCTCAAAAGAAGAAACATCACCTGTATGAGGAGCTCTGTCTTTAGACGCCTACTTGCTTCGTGCTCACTGCGACCTTCACCTCGCTGGCTAATAATTGCATCAATTTCATCCAAAAATATTGTTGAAGGTGCATGATGCCTCGCTAGCTCAAATAACACCTTTATTAACTTCTCAGAATCACCTGCATTTTTATTAAGTCAAGCTACTATGTTATACTTTTACATATTATCCGCAAAAGGTGATTAATCTTCTGACAGCCAAATTATAACATACCACGCCACTTGCTAACAACTGATGATGCTGAAATATTGAAAAACGTGGTTTTGCATTCTGTGGCAACAGCTTTTGCAAGCATTGTCTGAAATAATAAAAAATAAGTTACATAATTAATTTTATTCCCAAAATTTCACCACATTTGCAGGTTTAAATCTTTTACATCACTACTACGAGCATATGACCAAAGGAAACTAGCAAAAATGGAGCTCACTCACCTTTCCTGTTCCTGGTGGGCCAAAAAGTAGGATACCTTTCCACGGTGATAAAAGTCCAGTGAAGTATCTACAGAGAAGAAAGGTCATCACTGCTAAGTTCTCACGTAAGTGCATTTAAAAAATATAAATAATTCAGGAAACTCTCAAATATTTAAACAATCAGTAGCACACATACAAAACAAAGGAATCCAAGTTTCAGAGCACTAACATCTACAAAGTACAAGAAACTTCCAAGCCTTCCACCTCTCCCAAACAGACAGGACATGAAGAATATATCATCTATAATTCTATATTAATGTTAAAGTAGTGGACAGTTTCAAGAAGATAAAAGTGTGTGTGGATGAGATTTCTTAAGGTAAGTAAAGGTTTTATTAAGGAGAAAACCATGTCTAGAAAATAGATTTTAATTTGGAGGTAAGTTTTTTGGTAGTTCTTAAACACCTACAAAACCTCTGAATTCCAATCCACCAAATTGGAGGATTGAAGAAGTAAGCTACTTATCACTCTTTGTTATTTTGTAAACATGTACTTTACATCACCTTCTTTCCAAACAACAAAACATTTTAATCAAGACAAAACCTTACCTTACTCTACTCTAATTCACTTTATGAACAGTTAAATTATCTTTCTCCCAATTTTGCCAAACACATTGTAAGAAAATTTAAAATAAAAATGAAGTGATATTTGGATGTTTCACTAAATGGTAAATATATTTATCCAACGATAATAATCTCTTTGCATGTACTATTAATAACAAAAAACAGTCACACATTTACAAAATCACCAATGCAATGTGAAGTACTATAAGTATTCAAAGTCAAAATGAACTT
This sequence comes from Breynia disticha f. nivosa, assembly GCA_948193385.1. Lineage (NCBI taxonomy): Eukaryota > Viridiplantae > Streptophyta > Magnoliopsida > Malpighiales > Phyllanthaceae > Breynia > Breynia disticha. The sequence continues at coordinate 7,112 of CANYCX013533288.1, forward strand.
TGTGAGTCAGACCACAGAAGTTGAGTTAACGAGACTTACTTAGGATACTTTATTGGCATGACCACTGCTTCTTTCAATAAACGTTTGGCGTTATCCAACCCCTTAATGCCTTCCCACTTAACATCCGGACTTCCCCGAATAATATCCCTGCACCGCATAACCATTTCGTCAATCGCACAAAACTCCATACCCTCAACTCCTTAACACTTGTCAATTCATCCACTTTACACAATCACAATGAAGCAGACACCATCACGCGCAATTACCTGCATAAACCCTCCGCCAAGGCACGAGTATCAGCAGAATCAAAAGCCGGAAGCAAAGGCTTAATCCTGAACCAATTAAAACAAGAAACACTCAATAAATCAATTTAAAAACCATGCATTATCAATTTAATCAATAAAAAATCACAAATTAAAACCAATAATTCAAACTTAAACCCTACAGTCTCTCATCAGCAAAACCATTAGACACATATCCATTGGAACGCGTTGAACTTCTATCCTGAAACAATCCAAGCAAACATCAATTTACACGTAAAGAGTAAAAGAAACAAATTAAAGTAAAACGGCGTTGATAATAATACCTGATTTCGATACTGTTCATAAATGGCAATATCAGAAGAGTTGCTAAAATGTCCGTTACCGTTCGAAGACCTTCCGTCGACAGTTACAGATTTTTCAGCTGATGTGCCACCGTTTTGAAGTACCGGTACTCTTTTTCTCCCAAACTTGGCGTCATAAAATAATTTAAAATCCTAAAAACACACATTAGTCGCTGTAGTTTCAAAATGCGCGTACGGTTCAATCAAGAACCCTCTAGAAGAATTTAAATCGAAATTACTAGTACCTGAAAAGACCAGCGAGTTATGGACGGTTCGTCGGACATTATTGGAGAATTCACAACCTCCTCTAGTAGTTATGAAGTCTGTTATTAAAATTAAGGAGTGATTTGAGAGGAGAAAGCATGGGAGCAAAAATGGAAGGGACTAGAGAGAGTTTAATTTAATTTAGTTTTAAATTAATAAAATGACTATTGTCATTAAGCGGTGTTTTAAGACTCAATCTGCTCAGCGATATTCGGAGTTGATGCACATAGGTGGGTCACTAATAATAATTATATAAAAATAATTATTAAATATAATAATTTATTATTAAATAATTATTTAATTAATAAAGTAATTTTAAACTAATTAAACAAAAAAATTAACATAATTTTAAATTGAACATTCTTTAATTTTAATAAACAAGTCTAAACTAATATTATCTAGCCTAAGAAGATAATTTAATAAATAATTTATTATCGACTGTTGTCTCAAAATGCACAAAAACAAAAAATTTAAATTTAATAATACATCTATTATAATCTGAAAGTAAATACAATTCCCTAATATGCTTATATGCATAAGTGAATCATGTCATAATTAAGAAATTATTAATGAAATATAATATTATCAAACATACACTATGATGATTAAAGGAAAGTAAACATCAATAAAAGTTTATATATCGAAAAAAACAAACAATTAAACAACATATTTCCTACGCAATCCTACTTATATATAAAAAATAAATATAAATGTCATATAAATGACAATTACAATTTATACAATTTATTATATATATATATTTATTTATTAACTACATGTATTTACATAGTCCATAAAATCAAACAAAAAAAATCATAAAAATTAAATACAAAATAAATTAAAAAGAAATAAGAGTGAATATGATTGTGCAACGCTCAAATTGATGATAAAAAAATAGTTTCCCGTTCAACTGACCGGGTCGACCCAAATTTTAAAACACTGTCATTGAGTATCTTTTTTATTTTATTAAAATTACATTAATTATATAAAATTAAAGTATTTTTTATTAAAAAAATAAATGTTCAGATTTATTGACTATGGTTAAAACTAACTCTAATGGTTAAAAATTGCATCAAGCAAGATAAACTACAAAGATATATTGCTAGAAAACTGGGGAGGTTGCTAATCCTCAGGAAGGAAAGAAAGTGTTATATCTAAATTAAGCTTCAAACACGAAACAAAGAAAGGAACCTGGCACAGTAAATATTTGAAAGTGAAGCGTGGTTTTGTCATCGATTCGAGCCTAAAGGCTAATGAATAAAACTTGGAGGAGGAGTTAGGAGTATGATGAGTGATGATCATGTGAGTGAGCCGCCAGCATGAAGTTCGGCTTCATTTGGTTCAAATTGATAGAATTATCGGAAAATTTATTTCATAGGAAGTTGCATTTCATGAGAATTTATTTTTCGGGAAGTATAAAAATGTTTACTTGTTTTAAATTATATTTTTCGGAAAGTAGAATATACTTTATTGTTTTTTATAAATTAATACTTATATTACATAATTGTCCTTACTAACAACTAATTAAATATTTTATAAAATAAATTGAGGGATAAAAAAATAAATGTATTTCAACTTCCCTAAGTTTTGCTAGGTAAGTAACTTCCCTTGAATGAGGAAAGTAGAGTGCTCAACTTTTCGAAAAGTTGAAATAAAAAATGCAACCATGCAAGATGATTCTTCTCACTTTCCGGGAAGCTCAACTTCCCCTCCCTATTTACCCCAACCAAGTGAGTCGTTTTCTCAATATTGTTGCTCTACACCAGCACACATGTTTTCGAGAAAAGGGAACATATGCCGTCATACAGTAAATAATTAGTGAAGCCAATTAATCGTTAAACATTAAAATTATAGAGAGAATGATAGTATATTTGTATGTTGTAACTGTAAATTGAAAAAAAATACTGTTTGTTGATAAGCTGTGGATAATCTGTAGATGAGATTTGTATATGATGTCGGCTAGGGTTTTAAGTGGCATATTAAATTTATATGTGTGGATGTGTTGTGAATATTTATTATATGTGTAGATGTATTGTGGATGTGTTGTCGATATTTACAAAAAATTGATGTCCACAATATATCCACAACACATCCACAAAATATCAATGTGTGGACACTTTATCGATATATTGTTGGCATTTATAAAAAAATCAATGTCCATAATATATTCACAACGCATCCAAAACTTGATTAATGTGTAGATGCTTTGTGGATATGTTGTGGATAAATTATATTTATGGAATAAGTTTCAAGAGATGACATATGGCTGTATAGATTTAAAAAAGTGTTATTTATAAAAAAAGTCAAACTTTAAGGTGTTATGAAGTGATCATATCCCCATGTTTTCTGGACTGCACCAGTATAATGCTCTTCATTTTTAGTAATTTTTAAGAATTTTTGGAAATATTTCAAAACTGTACGAATAATTTTTTCGCGAAAAGTTTCAATAAGTAATTAATGTGGAGTGTTGGAAATATTGTGGAATTAAAATCGTGTAAGTTTAAGTCGGTCGGGAGAGAGAAAAATTGAAAGGAAGGTCACGGTTTGAGGTAAGGGTAAAAACGTCTTTTCCCGAGCTTATAAATATATATGTAATCTTCCCATCCCTCTTCATTTTCACTCCATCCACGTGAAAGGCTTCCAAAACTTAAGGAGAATTTCGAAAACCCTAAACACACCGGAAACTCATCGAATCACGGTGATCTGGAGCTGTAGGATTGAATTAAAAGCTTAATCTGGTGAGTTTTCTTCGATTCAATCTTTGAAATCACATTTTTAATGATGGTGTGATTTCCCGATGAGATTTTTTATTCATTACAAGTCGGAATTGAGTAAAATTAGGTTTATTTGAAAGGTATGGATGTGTAGTAATCATTGGTAC
>CANYCX013533329.1:0-17840 GCA_948193385.1 Breynia disticha f. nivosa
GTATACAAAATAAGAAACATTAATTAAAACAACCAGAGGATACATATCGACTCAAATACACAAGTAAACATCAACACAAGAAAAGATTATGCTAAAACAATTAGACTTATTACATTCAAATATACATACAAAATCTCAGAATACATATCATTTGCAAGTTAAGAAAAACGCCAAACACAAAGAAAAAAATTCATTGCATACAATCAGATTCGGCAATAACAAATGAATATTGACAAAATTATCGAAAAAATGAACTTACAAGCTATTATACATTCTGAGAACACAAATTACTCTATTAAAAATGCCATTTTAGATAAAATATCTTTAAAATATGTTATTTTAAATAAACTCAAATTAAATATGTCTTTTTAGTAGAAAGAGTTTGAAAAGATGCCTTTTTATATAATTATTACGGAAATGTAGGCCTACAATACCCAGAACATAAGCCTTATCTTCCCAAACTGGCTCCTGTAACTAACAGCCTACTTGTCTTTCGACTCCATTTTTTGGAATTGCCAAGCAATTCAACTTCTCTGATCTGCATCGAATTTTATTTTCGACCATTTTATCAATTTTTTTTTCAGAATAATAAATATTTTGGTTGTCAAATAGTAGACCATATTTATTAACAGAAAAGATTTGTCGATGCTGCTGGTTGTGTACTCAGATCGCAATAAATCGAGGCATTGCTGCTTCCAGACAACGCAACTTCAGCCAAAGCTACGCACTCTCAAGCATCCACTCTCACCCAATTCTCATCTCTTCTGTCTACCTTCCTTACAAAACGAGTGAGGACTCGTTTAAGCTGAGTTGTGGGTTTTAGAAGTAACCGTCAAATTCGGTTAAAAAGGTCAAAAAGTAAGGTGGCGGAAATGTCCACAAGAGCAAAGTGAATAAATGGTGGCACGTGAGGCACGTGGAGGGTAAATCTGTAAGGTTGCAGGCCACGTCATGGATGACACTCCCACTAACTAATAACTACTCCTCTAACTAACTTCCACATACTCCATCACATAATTCTCCTCCCTTCAGGATCACTGCATATGTCAATATGTATTAAATTGTACATAATCGTATCATACTATTTTTATTATTTGTGGTAAAAATATTATAAAAATTAAATTCATATTATTCGTATTATGTCGTAAATATGTGTTTGTATTATCGTGTAAAAAAATAATAGATTTAAAGACCATTGACACCTATGTGACATCAAATGACGATTATTATTATTTTTTTCACATGCTTATGCACATAAAATATATACAAAACTACATACAATAAAAAAGATATAAATTATAAAATAAACGCGATAAAAAAACGTCATTTTCCTCGTCTTATTTGTGTCCGTGTCTGGTTGGTGCTGCTTTTTCACCGTGAATAAACTAGGATTAGTTCACTTAGTTACCCCTTACGATAGGAATTCATGGCACTATTAACGAATCATTTCTCATCATGAGAAAATGTCGACTAAAGTAGATGAGTAACCAAATAATAAGCTTTCTTTTCCACTTTTGACTCTAAAGTTGAGTGATGCCAATAATGATCATTGCTACGTTATTAAAACTCCATAACTTCGTTGTTGTTTTCCCTTCCTAATTTTATTATTTCCCATTGAAGTCAAAAGAATAGCAATAGAAAAAAGTAAATAAATTTTAAATAATATAAGAGCAAACACGACAAATTTGATTGTACTACAAAAATATTATAGAACGATATGCGACAACAAGAGCAACCACATCTTGCTCCACTTTTTTCTCCGGAATATGGAACAAAAATCTAGATGGTCTCAGATTAGTGTTAGAAAGGTAGGAGATGAAGTAGAGTCGAGAGAACAGAGACAGAGAAGAGAGAGAAAATATATCTTATCATGTATATGCCTCAGTACAGAAAGATGATATGCTGGAGGTATCAGAAAGCTATTTGTACACGCCCTCACTAATATACGCATCACATACGATGTATGTACGGTTGCGTATATATTACAGATGCCTCATCATATACCGCACTGAATAACATCTGCAAAAGAAAACTCGTGAATGGTTCGCATCTGCATTGTAATGCTATAATGGGCTCTGTTTGTTGGTTGCCTAAACTGATAAAGAACAGGGGCCTATCTTGTTTCTGGTTTGTTTACTGTCAAATCAGATTTTTTTAGATCTGAATTTGTTTTAAATTCCAATTACAACCCAATTTTTATTTTTTGCATCTTTTTGTGTTTGCAAAGCTGGAACCTGAATTCATGCAACCATTTTCAACATACAAAAGGAAACTCTTGTCCCCACTGCCCATCACCACAGAAGTTGCAGTGAAGGACGAAACAACAAGATTTACAACGAGTAAACTTAATGTGTTGCTTCTACAAATTTTTGCCAAACCTTGCTAAAAGAATGATGCAATATTTCTTTCTGACACCATGATTTCCTTCCTAATTTTGATGGGTAATTTTGGATCTCAAACCAATTCTCATATCCTTAATCATACTCTTTGGTAGGGATGAACGGCAATCATATCAAAAGTGCATTACCAAATCATGACACATAACCAATATAAGACAAGAAGATGAAGCAAATCTGATCATGAACATGAGCACCAACATGGGAGAAATGTAAAGAAAATAGAAAACTGTGATGTGATGATAGCCATTGGAGAGGTGGGCTGAAGAAGTACCAAAGGGGTGAAGTAATCGAATCCAAGGGATAAAGATCCTTTCTTTTTCCCTGATGTTTTAACTTCTGCATTAAAAGATTAAAGGTGAGGGAGAGCTGTCGAGGGGGGGAAAGTTGTGGGTCCCAAACAGGGTATAATTTTTGTTCCATTTTCTTCTATTCCAACCGTTGAAAAAGAAATTCTTTCGTACCAACAAAGCAAAGGTTTCAATTCCCACAAATGATGGATATTTTGATGATATATGTGTTGTAATTGTTAGCAGTGTATACTATTTTCTTCTTTTTAATTATTATATTTTAGTGTATTTTTAAATTATGGTAACAGTATTCAATTTTTTCGTAAATTAATTTAAGCTACGATTTCTATTAATATTATTGATGCAACGTTTGTAATTTAATTCAGACATATGAATAATCATGAACAACGATGAATACTAAACATACCCTGACATTTTTACAATTGCAAACTCAAAATCGAGCATTTTCATATTTTCAAAATTTTAACTGACATTAACAGAAATGAACAAACTTAACTGATATTCCTATCATTTTAAACACAAATTTGTGCATTCTTGTAATTTTCCTAATTTAATTTTATACATAAAATTGGGCTAATCCACAAAACAAAAGTAAAGAATTTATGTTAAAGTCTGATAAACCAATAGGTCTAAACTTATATATCTCCTCTAACATTACTACAATTACAAGAATCATCATCAAATCCATACCTTCATCGTGTTTTTTAACTCCTTTAACCGTTAAATCTACTAAAAAAAAGGCACCCTTGTTAGAATGTAAGGGTCCATGTTAGGCATCATTCTCATGGACTATGCTGTAATCTCTCCAGTCTCCACTACCGTCCAACTCTGGTAGGGAATATTTTTAATGAAAGAGGAGTACAGCTCAATCCGTTGCGTTTTGAGTATATAATCCCTTTATCCTCCACTAATTTCATGGAATTGACAGTTTGTAAAAACATGTGACTCCAACTTGTAATGTATCATATATATATATAATCTGGGATTTTACTTTCTACGATGTTGTCTCGCCATCTCACTCCACCTTTTCTTATGTTTTTTTTTTGTGTGAGTCCCGGATATAGTCTGCTCTTCTTATATTATAACCAATATGGTCTGCTCTTCTTATATCCAATTTCATATAATTACAATTCCTCACCGTATGTGGTGAAGTGCAACAGTTTAATTAATCAGTTCAATCTACAAGCAAGCTTCTGATTAAAACACAAACATCAATTAATTAATCAGTTTTAGTAAGTGTTTGGTTAATAAATAACACACACTTCAAATTAATTTATAATTATGTGCAACAGTTTGGTATTGAAGTGCTAGCAGTTGACAATTATATATCTTAATTAGAACTTACGCATTAATGATGGTAATTAAACAAATCAAATCGAGAATTATGTAATCCGAAATGTTAGTTCTTTGTAGAATCGTTCCACTTAGGACTTCAATAATGCACATATAAGACAAGGTGGGAACAAGTTAACCAAAATTAATCATATGATTTTGAGGTTATGACATGATAGATAAAAGGACAGATGGAGTATTAATATATTTTAAAAGAATAATAATTTCGTGGGTATGTAATTTAATTGGATGTAAGATAATGACTTGGTGCCTAATAGAATTCATGTATTGTCATTTAGAAATGGTGTGTCAATTTTTAGACAGCTATGAGGGTATGAAATGACAATTTTTTTTTTTACAAAATTTTAAGCAAAAGGCTGGGCTAGCCACGAGCCAAAAGCAAAGAGCATCTTTTCGGCAAGCTTGTATGCCTCCTCAAGCCCGCTACTGCTGTAGGATTCGAACTGCCCACCATTTGTGTGAGAGTTGAATCCTTTAATAGTTGAATTCACAGACGCTGACTGTGCATGAAATGACAATGCTTGTTCATTTATATGTTCCCAAAATAAAATATAACCAGCGAGAGAGAACAGGATAAAAGACAAGACTACAGGAAGAGAGACGATCGCTCTCTTGCATCCTATGCGTCCGTTGCATGCAGCATGGGTGTAATTTGTTTTTTGCCTGAACCATGAGGTATCCTAAACACTCCAGACTAATCTTCGTTCGAGCCGGGCAGGACCACCAGGGCGGCAAAGCTCTCTCAACTAAATTTTAACACAACTGCGTACCCAAGACTCGAACTCGATATCTCTAGTTAAGCTAGAACAACTCTACACTAGTTGATCTACATGCTTGGTGGTGCAACATGGTGTAATATTACAATGGCAATGGAATTAGAAGGTGATGCAAGCACATTGAGTTCCAAGTTGTTACCTTGTAATTGTACGATAATTATGCAGGATGGAGTTGTATTGACGATATAAACTGTGAATAATATATAATGCCACGCTGTTGGTGTCACATCTCAATGATATTGTACGCGAAATGGTACTAAAATAATGGAATTCTGGTAGACCAAGCAATGCCTTACTGTAGATTAGGCAGCCATTTTTGTTTTCAAAATTGAGAGAGAGGTGAAATGTTGTGTTAGAAGGTGACAAGTTACTCTTTTTTATAATTTGTAGTGTTTCGTATTACACTTCCATGGGAATGAATGAAGCATGTTGATACGTACTGCATCCCGTTGACATTTCCTTGGTGTGAAAATATTACTTGTAGCTATAACTGTAACAACTTTCTACCAATGGGAATGGTTGAAATGACGTGCCAGAGTCATGGGATTCCATGGACAAACTCACAGGGACATGGAAGGTATATGAAAAGCTGTAAGGACCAAAAGGGTAAATTAGGATAATAAATTGTGGTAAGACTGATAAAAACTCCACCAAACCGGCCAAAATGACCACTAATTGAATAAATCGAACTAAAATTTAGAATAATCATCATAAGTAGATAGACTGGTGGTTAGATTTAGAGCAAATTACATGAGTGATTTGATTAGTAGTTTTGATTTTTAAAATCCACCTCAATCAAACCGATTTACGATCTACCTATTTTAAAGAAAAGCTAAGCATATAATATTAACTAAATTTTTTTTAAATTTTTTTACTCTTCACATTCTAATTAATAATTTTAGATCCTAAATAAAAAATGTAAATAAAAATAAAAATTAATGAATATAATTTTATTTGTAGACTTCAAAAGAGTTGAGTTTAAAGTGAAAATATTATTTTTAGTTTATTATTATGTTCATTTAAAATAAATAGTAATTTATTATTATTCAAATTAAAAATATTTTTTTAAGTTGTAATTTTTAATTATATATTTTTTAATTAATTATTTTTTCTTTTCTAGTTAATCAGTTAAGCCGATCAGACTGAACCGAGTAAACCTATCTACCATTAGTCCTGATGTTGGAGAAGAGAAAGAATAGAGTAATAAGCGAAACCTGCCGACGCAGGGCGTTGGAGAAGGAAAACGAGGGTTTTTTTTGTTCGAAAGGGATATTAAATATTGGAGAATGGTCCCTACAAGTGGTACAGAGGCAGCATCGTGTGGGCGTGGATGGGACCACTTCCTTTTGACTGCTCATCGGTACTCATCTCATCCGCTCCCATTCGCAACTTTTTTCTCCTCCTCGGAATCCTTCCGCCATTTCTTTTTCTTCACTGCTCTTTTGTCACTTTCTTTCAACTCACGACGTCCATTCTACATGTCAATTTGAGTCAGAGCTCTGCCACTACTCTTCTCAGGTATCCTCTCACTTGTGCCTCCTCTACCTACTTCACCTTAATATACTCGTCTTTTAACTTCTAACTGTTTGGCTTAATCCCGCACTCAATCACAAATTTATTACGAAAGATAATAGTTTGTTTAGATATAATTTGGAATCTAATTAATCTTGTTTCCGAAAGAATCTAAATAAAAGATTGATTAAAGTATGTTGAGATACTTGTGTTTGGTTGAGTGGTGTAATCAGGGGTTTTATAATTGGGGTTGGAGGAATTTATTATGGAGACATATGTATGTATGTGGATGATTCTTCATTCCATGTCAGCCAACTGTTACCCTACACCTTCAATGGAGTTGGTGGCCTGTAGATCTCAGCCGTCAATAATTATACGCTGCGACAATAAAACAGCGCGAGGGTGTAAGTACCGAGTAGAGGAAGCATTTCCAAAACGACGCCGTAAATGGTATGGGAAATGACGGTGTATGTGGCATTACCGACAATGCCACGTGTACAGTGAGTGATTGGTCGGATCTGCAAAATAAAATTTGACTTTTTGAAACATGGGAAATTTTTTTTATTAGTTTTGAAACAAATAATTATTTAGACGTAGCATCAAACAGTGTTAAGATTTTGTGTGCTTTTTGTTTTGTTGTCTAAACCTCCGGTATTCCCGATATATTGGCCGAAATTAATCTAGATTTAGAGCGAGAGACACGGCTCTTTTCTCACGGGGTGACTCTCCTCGGACTCGAATATGGGTTCAAGCTTTCATAGAAGAGTTGAATTGCTAGTCAAACCAACAACTCGTGTGTAATTTTGTGTGCTTTTTTAATTTTTAATCTCTACTTCTTCACCCTCCTACACTGCAACAAATCTGCTATTTTTTATACTATCTTCTTCCCTCAAAGATAGACATATTTTTTATATATCTTTATGGGACGGAGGGAATATTTTTCCTTACAAAAATAAATAAATTTACATAAAATGTCGGTGAGCTTCTTCCCCTTATATATTCAGACTTATAATTATGTTTTTTTATCGTTTATTTTTACCATTCCATTTTACTATGTCTTATGTCCTAACTTAGATGTGAAAATCTGAATTAGAATCGAAACCAAATAGTTAGAATTGGCTACTTCATGGTTCGGATCCAAGCTGTGTCCTAAGAGTAACAAATTGATATTTTTAGCAGAAAATTAAATTTGAACTAACAAACCAGCTCAAACCAATTCGAACCGCCAGTTCAAAAACCGAAACTAAAATTGGAACATAACAAGACGAGTTGTGCACTATATGGTATATCTTCAATTTTTATTTATCCTTAAACTGTGAACTGCCAATTACGTTCCAAACCATTCTCATCTCTATCCAACCCTAGCTGTCAATTTCCTATAACCTTACCGACCATTAATTTCTCGAATGGTTTCTTCTGTCAAAACTGACCGACTGGCCTCAATTTCAACAAACTACGTCACTAAACTTTCCATAGTGACAAGTTCTTCAAGTGTATTGCATGTGAATTATTACGTTAGATTCGTATAATTAGGTTGGGGATTTTATGAACAATAAACAAGTGAACTTAAAAGAGAAATGAATATTGGTACAGATATGGCTTTATTTATTGACAAGGAAAACTCAACAACTGAGTCGAAAAATGCAAATGCGTTTGGGTTCTCAAAATGGATTGTCTGGTTATGTAAGGAAAAACCCTAGACTTAACACGTTCTAAATGGTAGAAAGAGAAGTCTCATCTTGTAGAAAATGATGCAACCAATGCCACTTCCATAACACACATAGATACGCCAAATCTAACTCCAAAATGCAACTCACTCTCACATTTCTCTAACGTTAATTTCCAATTTGGTTTCCCATTTCCATTTGCATCCACTTCATGCTGTAGTTTTTGTACAAAGGCATGGACACGAAAACAGTAGGTAAAAACAAGGACCAAAGTTTGGGTGAGATTAAAATTTTTTAGAAGATAGTTAAATTACGTAATTAGGAGTTAAATTACATAATTTAGAGTTAAATTTGTAAGAAGACAGTTAAATTACGTAATATGAAATTAAATTTTGTATATTGTTATAATATTAAATATTTGAATAACCAATTTATTCTAATGCATTCTCAAAGAACTCAATTCTCGGCCAAGAGTTTTGCTTGAGGTTTGAAATCATTTTAAAAGGGTCGTTGTCCACATATTTTGTATAAAAGTACAAAACGCAATTTATGGTTTCAAGGATTATAGAACTAGAATGGGTCATGAAATGACCAATTCCGATAATTCGGCTTCGACTTGGTTTTTGAGCTAAATATAACTCGAAGCGTCTGTTTGAAATCAACAATTATAAACCGGTGATTCACGGTTTATCGTTTTAAGAACCGAAATCAAACTATGAACTAACCGATTGTAGTTCGATTTTTGTGGACACCCCTGTCAACTGCATGATCTTCAGCTACTGCCCTCAAACATTGCCTACACTTCTTGCCTTACATCAGTCATCCCGTTCGTGCCCTCTTTTTTGTCGCCATCGTCACCTAAAACACTACCGACAAGCTAACTACGTCGCCTAATTTATCGTCGATCTTCGGATTATAAGTCATCTTCATGGATTATAACGTCGTAGATAACAATGTCTTATTTATTCACCAATATTTTATAAACAATACCAAACGTGTCTTAACTCAGTGGTGATTGAGGCCGAACTTAGTATGACAGATTCCTGTTTGATCCCCACAACGCTGCTTAGGAGGGGAATGAAACCTAACCACCCAAAACTTTTTTCCGAACTAGATTAGTCTCAGCCCAGTGGATCGAGGATACCGAAACTCAAACAAAAAAATATTGTGTTAATTATATTAAGAGAAAATAAAATATTAATAAAAAGTATTTAATATAGTGCTAACTAATTTATAACCATGCAAAAACCACCACAAATTTCTGTGGACAGTTGAGAAAAAGTCAAAATTCTCATCTCTTTATTGTTTTGTTTCGAATTTGAGGTAAATTCGGTGAATTTGATATCATATTTTTCCCTTTCAAACTCCACTGTTTTTGTCATATAATAATTAAAGTTTCACAGCTGTTGCTTCCATTAACATTAAATTTCCACGTAAGCAACTAAAAGTTTAATAAAAAAATAGTAAATACAAATTCGAAAAATTCTAAAATGTTACTTAGTCAAAGATTAGGCAGATTTACTCTATTTATAGATTGTGTTTGTTCCTAAAAATAATATTCCAAGTGTATTCCATGCATTAAATTTCTAAGAATAATTAATTTTTATAAAATTTATAAAATAAGGAAGAACTTTTTTTTGAATAGATCTTCCCCTATGCACCTCAACCCAGCTAGGCTAGCCTCAGGTTTATAGAGCACTCCTACTCAGACAACCCAGCTCGACTAGTCTCTCCGAAGTGAAGTGGGTGAAAATAAGAAAGAACTTTAACATAAGATAGTGTTGAAAATGCTGTAATTATTCTCCTAAATTCCCATAAGGTGGGACCAGAAAATTAAATCGATGGTGGAAAGATGAAGGGTGGGATGCATGTGATCCACAGAGGTTAATGGTGAGGCGTCGCGTAGAGTAGTATAGCACGAAGAGTGTGATGGTGGTCCAAAGTCGTAATGTACACTAACTTCACATTAACATTATACTTCCTAATATCGGATACAGCTCATTTTATAACATAAATTAAATTAAAATCTAAAAATTATTAAAAATAAATAATTATTTTTTTAAATTCATAAAATGTATTTTATTAAATTGTGTAAATAATATAATTTTAAAAGGTGATAGCTTAGGAGGTTTTGGCGACGTCTTGGCTTTCAAGTGACACCTCTCCTCCTCTGCTAACTAAAACTATTTCTTCACTTATTTCCTCACACACCACCACCACCACCACCGCTACTATTTCTCATTCTCCATTTTTCACTCTTCTTTCCTTCAGTCACAACATTTCCTAGATCTTATCCATTCCAACATTTATTCGGGTAAGTCCATTTCTGTATTTCGCCTAGTTCTTCTTTTTATGTAAACTTCTCCGATATCACAAATAAGATTGGTTTTGGATTTATAACTAACTCACAATCCTAATAAAATCCACGCCGGCAAGTTATGACAATGAAGAGAAGTCCTATCCTTCTGAAAGTGATGATGGAGCTATCTTATTTTATTGCGTTCAGTTAAAATGAAGATTCATGAGGTTTTATGTCGTGTCGGTGAGGGGTTTGAATTGAGAATCGCTTGTAGTTGAAGTTGAGATATGTTGGTTAAGTGTAGCTGTTAAAACACCAAAACGAGTCGTATTGGATACATTAGTAAAGCTCCTTCAACTATTTTTTCTCTCTAAAACTCTATTCACTCTCTTCTTCCACACTCGACTAAGTACTTCATTAAGATCCTCATTCTTAAATTACAACTGCTTAGACTAGATCTTGTGTTTTCTGTTCCGACCATGAATCATTGACTTTCTTGCATGCGATTGTTTGTTTACTGTACGTACACTTTTAACAGTTCGATTTCTTTAAACGTGTAGTAAAATCTCTGAAACCGTAAGACTGCATTTGTCGGTGTTTGTTTTTATCTAGATTTGAAATTTTAGTGTTTTGCGGATTAGCATTGTAAATTATATTCATCATTTCGCAGTAAAAAATGGACCGGCGAAGCTGGCCGTGGAAAAAGAAGTCATCCGACAAGTCCACGGCGGCGGCGGCGGCAGCAGCAGATGCCGGTGCGGCTGCGTTGGCCGCAGCGGCGTCACAGGGAGATAAGGTGGGTTTAGTTTTATTGTTGGCAATTAATGTTGTTTATTATTTTCTTTTTTTTTTTGTGTTTTGTCTTTATTGTTTTTGGAATGTTGATTGATTGAGATTGGGTTTGTGCACAATTATTAATTGTTCAGTTATTTACTAAATTGCCACAAAATGAAATTTTTGCAAGAAACTTGCCACTGATTTTAGATTAATTGATTCAACTCCGACAATTTATTGTTTACTCTTTTCTGATTGATTATACATTTTGGTGAAAAACTTTGCTGATTTCTTTCTACTTGTGTTTTGAATGTTATTAGGACAATTATAAAAAACCAAATTATGTTCAAATCTCTGTGGAGTCATACACTCATTTCACTGGTTTGGAGGATAAAGTGAAATCATACGAGGAGCAAGTTCAGTCCCTTGATGACCAGATTAAGGAATTGAATGAAAAGTTATCTGCTGCACAATCAGAGATCACAACCAAGGAGAATCTGGTGAAGCAACATGCTAAAGTTGCAGAAGAAGCTGTGTCTGGTATTGAACATTGTCATACGAACCAATGAGCGTTTTCCTTTGTGCTATTTGAGCGTCCATAGCTGAATTTATTGTTAATATGATTAAACTGTTGATGAGATTTTGGATTGTGATTCACTTTTGCTGCAGGTTGGGAGAAGGCTGAAGCAGAGGCCTTGGCGTTAAAAAATCATCTAGAAACTGTCACACTTTCGAAACTTACAGCTGAGGATAGGGCCGCACATCTTGACGGTGCTCTTAAAGAGTGCATGCGGCAGATAAGAAATCTAAAGGAAGAACATGAACAGAAATTACAAGAAGTTGCTCTTATCAAGACCAAGCAAATGGATAAACTCAAGCTTGAGCTTGAAGCAAGGATAGGCAGCTTTGAACAAGAACTCCTCAGGTCTGCAGCTGAAAATGATGCACTTTCAAGGTCATTACAAGAGCGTTCCAACATGCTAATAAAGATAAATGAAGAAAAATCACGGGCTGAGGCTGAAATCGAACATTTGAAGGGCAATATTGAATCATGTGAAAGGGAAATAAATTCACTTAAATATGAACTCCATGTTGCCTCAAAAGAACTGGAGATTCGTAATGAAGAAAAGAATATGAGCGTGAGATCTGCAGAAGTGGCTAACAAGCAGCACATGGAGGGGGTTAAGAAAATAGCTAAGCTGGAGGCAGAATGTCAAAGGTTGCGTGGTCTTGTAAGGAAAAAGTTACCTGGTCCTGCTGCACTTGCACAAATGAAGCTAGAGGTCGAGAGTTTAGGCCGAGATTATGCAGAGCCTCGTCTAAGGAGGTCTCCTGTTAAACCTTCTAGTCCTCATCATTCATCTGCTTCTGAATTTTCACTTGAGGGTGCACAGAAATTTCATAAAGAGACTGAGTTTCTCACTGAACGTTTGTTGGCAATGGAAGAAGAAACAAAGATGCTCAAAGAAGCCTTGGCTAAACGCAATTCTGAACTACAGGCTTCTAGGAATCTGTGCGCTAAATCAGCTAGCAGGCTTCAAAGTTTAGAAACACAACTTCATATCAGCAACCAAGAGAAAAATTCCCTGAAATCTGTCGTTCAGGTTCCTGTTGAAGGTTATTCCACCCATGCAAGTCAACCACCTAGCTTGACCTCATTGTCTGAAGATGGAAATGATGATGATCGGAGTTGTGCCGACTCCTGTTCGACGGCATTGATTTCCGACATTTCTCAAATAAAGAAAGATAAGAACAGTGACAAGTCAACTAAGGCTGATAACAGAAATCACTTGGAACTTATGGATGACTTTTTGGAGATGGAGAAGCTGGCCTGCCAAAATGAGAATGGTGTTGCTGATATTATAGACTCTCCTAACACAAAGGTTTCTGAAGCAATGAAAAGTGACGCCTTCGGAGAAGTATCCAGCAAAGGCTCACCGACTCAAATACCGCTTGATTTGGACTGTATGGTTTCGAATAAGGACAGTTGCTCTGATGTTGACCAGCCACCACTGATTAAGCTGCGATCAAGAATCTCCAAATTACTCGAGTCTGTGCGCAAGGATGCTGACATGGAGAAAATTTTGGAGGATGTTAAGCAAATGGTTCAGGATGCACAGGATCTTCATCAGAATTCCATGACCTCTAAATCTGAGGAAGTACCTCAAGATAATGCCTCATGCAGCAATCAAACTTCACCAGCAGGCAGTGCCTTAACAGAAGAGAGAGAAATTGCATTGTCCCTCAACAGTAAGACAGATGCAGAAGCCGTGAAAACAATAAGTAAAGAGTTGGAAGATGCCGTATCTCAGATACATGAATTTGTAACATTCCTCGGAAAAGAAGCAATGGCTGTTTATGATGTTTCATCTGACAGCAATGGCCTTAACCAGAAAATTGATGAGTTCTCAGTCACGTATAACAAAGTTTTATGCGGCAACACTAGTTTGCATGATTTTGTCTATGATCTTTCTAATGTATTAGCTAAAGCCAGTGAACTACGGTTCAATGTCCTGGGTTACAAAGGCATTGAAGTGGATATCAATGGTCCTGATTGCATTGACAAGGTTGCTTTGCCAGAGAACATGGCCATTCAGAAGGATCCATCTGGAGAAAGATATTCGAACGGCTGTGCCCACATTTCTAGTCCTACCTCGAACCCTGAGGTTCCGGACGATGGGAATTTGATTTCAGGCTATGGAACAGAACTTGCATCATGCAAAGTGTCACTAGAAGAGTTTGAGGAATTGAAATCGGAGAAAGAGAATGTGGCTATGGACCTAGCCAGATGCATTGAAAATCTGGAAATGACCAAGTCTCAGTTACATGAAACTGAGCAACTTCTGACTGAAGCTAAATCACAATTGGCTTCTTCTCAAATGTCAAACAGCTTGGCTGAGACACAGTTGAAATGCATGGTTGAGTCCTATAGGTCACTTGAGACTCGTGCACATGAGCTAGAAACCGAGTTGAACCTTCTGCGAGCAAAAACTGAAGCCCTGGAAAATGAGCTTAGAGACGAGAAACAGAGTCATGAGGATGCTTTGACCAGATGCAAGGAACTGGAAGAACAATTGCAATTGTAAGCTCCATATTCTTCTTTCTTGTTTATATAAAGGGATCACCAGTTTCATATGGGAAGGCCAATTTTGAGATCTCCTGAACACGTGAATTTTGATACGATTAGGCTAAGGGAACTTGATTGTGCAACATGTTCTGACAATTTCCTGTTGACCTAATAATTGTAATTGTTTCTGATATAATGTCTTTGATCGTTAGGAATGAGAGCTGCACCGTTTGTTCTTCAGCCGAACCAGACCTCAAAACTAAACAGGTAGATATGCAATTCATTAAATTTTTTGTTATTCACTAAGGCCAATTTTAAAGATGAGCTTCATTAGGTTTAGTTATTTTCTATAGAAAATAGTTTACATGGAGTATGTAATGTACGTCTTAGAATAGCTTCATCTTGCAAGGAGTAAATCGGGTGAGAATGAGCTATTTTGTTGTGTTATTCACGAATAAGGACTAACTTCCGATGTTTAGTAAAACTTCAGAGATACTTCTGTTATTCTGATAATTTTGTTATGAAAATCTAATGAACTAGTAATTCTATATCATTTCAGGACAAAGAATTAGCAGCTGCAGCAGAAAAGCTTGCAGAGTGCCAGCAGACGATATTTCTTCTCGGCAAGCAGTTGAAGTCGTTGCGTCCACAATCAGAATTCATGGGATCTCCTTACAGCGAAAGAACTCAAAGGGGTGAAGCATATTCTGAAGATGAACATACAACTACTAGCGGTGGCAGAAACTTGCAAGACTTTGATCAGACTGAGACCGAAAAATCAGATATCGAATCACCTCTGGATTTATACAATCACCCACCTAGTCCATCCGATAACGAAGGAAACCTGATAAGATCACCAGTGAATTCAAAGCATCCGAAGCACAGGTCTACCAAGTCAACTTCCTCCAACCAAACTCCTGAAAAACATCAACGAGGATTAAGCAGGTTCTTCTCGTCGAAAGGAAAGAATGGGTATTAGGCCTGCAACTCGCAGGCATTGCATTACAGTGTTGGGATTCAATCTTAAAGTTGGGCTCAGAAATAAAACTAGCACAGCTAGAAAGTACAGAAGGAATCCTGTGTTTGCCAAGGTTTCACGCTGTGAAGTGATGTTTTGAAGGACTGGTCATTTTGTAACTAAGTAATGACTGTATATGGAACCTCATATGTTAATTTCTTCTTTTCTCATCGTTTTCTTGTAACTTCTTCAATGTTTTCTTGTAACTTCTTCACTTGAACAACTCTCAGTATGTGAATGTTACAGACCATGTTACAGAAGCAGATTGCCATTGATATTTCTTTTGATCTTAGGGAATTCCAATCAAAACTGATGAGATTTTTTAGCCACTGTTGGTGTTTTGGTACAATTATATGGTACCACGGGGGGAATTCTTTTTGTGAGTGCGTTGAACAGTCCGAATCAAGTCAACTACCTTTACGTGTACGAACAACATTGTATCCTAGGTTGAATGATCAGTAAATCTATTCAGAAATAGAACTAGTTGAACAGTCCGAACCAAGTCAACTACCTTTACGTGTACGAACAACATTGTATCCTAAGTTGAATGATCAGTAAATCTATTCAGAAATAGAACTAGTTGAATAGTCCGAACCAAGTCAACTACCTTTACGTGTACGAACAACATTGTATCCTAGGTTGAATGATCAGCAAATCTATTCAGAAATAGAACTAGGCGGACGCCAGTGAGAACTTGTGCTCCACAAGGCACCAGCGTTTGTTGGACCATCGCTACAATAGTAATGTCTTTACTGCTTTTCTGTGGAATGTGGCACGGGAGAGAGTGACCGAAGAGGAATTAGGCGGGTGCCATAGAGAACTCGTGCCTCACCAACGTTTGTTGGTCCATCGCTACAATAGTAACGTCTTTACTGCTTTTTTAATGAATGTGGCACGGGAGAGTGACTGAAGAGATCACTACATTACTATTATGTTGCCATAGAAATATTAGTCACTATTCATATGACACAACAAATTTTACAAACCCTCCATTTTAATTTTTGCACTACAAATGGTGTTCTATTAACATTGGTACGTACATATGATCCATCAATCATTTTGACAAGACTCAATTCGATCATTCAATGTGGAAGTGGAGGCACTGTTCCTTTGCAAAGCAGTTTACCATATCATTGGATTGCCTTAAAAAAATCTTAGCCATTTGCAGTTTAACCATTCAACTTTGTCGACGCTGACTCTCATCATGTAATTTGAAGCTCTAAATGAAGAAACTGACAACTTTCGGGAGAGGACAGAAGCTTATAAATATGACTTAAATGGAATTGGGATGAATATCTTATGAGAATGAAGATATTTGGTTGCTATCAGCCATCAATTGGAGTTTGTCTCTTTGTTGGTGCAATTAAAACTCAAGTTGCGCGAAGAGTGGTACTACAGAAAAAGATACGGTAAAAAGAATGGTACTATAAAAAGAGACACAATAAAGAAAACGGCTATTCATGTCTTCTTTATCTCCGCAACTGTTGACGAGTTTAATTTAGTTGAAATGAACGCCTTATTGTCAACTACTCTAACATATGAGCTACTAAATTAGCAATTGTTTTTTTTTTGCAAATTTAACTCAAATATTGAACAAACAACGATAAATTCATTTGAAATTATCAAATTTATTATATATTTTTTTGTCTGAATTACCGAGTATCTTTCATTTCGGTGAGGACTAATTCGGTTCAGAGCGGGAGACACATCTTCTACCTCATGATGGTGACTCCACTGGAATTCGATCCTGAGAACACACCAAACTAAACCTCACAGAGAGATTGAATTACTAACTTAATTAACACCTCATGGGTTCTCAAATTAATTATATAAGTAGGTGGGTTACAGATGAAGCAGGAGAAATGAAATGAAGTGATCATATATAGTGAAGAAGCAACACAAATGTCCCACATCACAGCTCACCTCCCAACATAAATGGCCTCCTCACTTTTCCAATATCCTCTTCAACTCTAACACCTTCAAATACTTACAATTATGGCATTACTTCCATAAACAAAGCCTAGTGGTATGCATGAATAATATCATCCATGCCATGCACTATTTAGTATCTCTATTCCCATAAAAGATATTAAATTCTCCATATGGACAACATTATGTTCTACATTTTTTTAATCCAACCATCCTCTTAACTATTTGGGTTTTGTCTTCGAGGAGGGATAATTCGTGTTAGTTGTGTTATAGTTACATCATGTTATTTTTGATCAAATATCATTATTAGTGACATAAATATTATAAAAATTAAATTCATGTCTTTCGTATATTAAAACTTTGTATTATCACGTCAAAAATTATCTCTTTTTTTTTAAAAAAAGTGAGTTTAAAGAAGGAAAAAAAACTCAAACGAATTTGTGAGAACATTTGATATTGAATGCAGTTTGTATTTGTAAAATAATATTTTCAAATAAATATAAATAAAGTGTGACTTCCGAATTTAAATAACATTTGCGTTTACTTCCGTCCTACAAATGATATCTAAATCCAGAAATCAATTTTTACTTTAAAATAAGATACATCAACATTTCATAATATTAATCATAAAGATTAATTTCCAAAACCAAATCCATAATCATATACATATATAAATACAAATATTTACAAATCAGTTTCTAGGTTATTAGAGAAATAAGAATCCTATTGATCCTATTT
>CANYCX013534195.1:0-13153 GCA_948193385.1 Breynia disticha f. nivosa
TTTTACTTTACATTTTATACTTTAATCCTACAAAACAACAAGATAAAAACTACTTTGATTAAAAGATGGAAAAATTTTAAAAGTATCTTAAAAGTAATTAAATAGTTTATATATAATAAATATGCCAAAAAAAGTTCAAAACAACAAAAAAGAAACTTAAAAATGTAAAGAAAACATTGTTTATGCAATATTAAAGTAGTTTATGCAATATTAAAGTAGAAGATGCAATATTAAAGTAAAAGATGGTATAGGGTATAGTTATCCCAAAAATGTATGTGCTGTAATTATCCCTTTAATGATTAGTTTTGATTGCTTGCATTATTATTGTTATAAAAACGACCGACTAGTCGAACCAGTGAACCGACCATTGGTTCGACCTGATTTTATTATTCAAATCAATTTTTAAGTGAATCGATATTAAACAAATAAAAATCGACAAATCGACTGATTTAACCGGTAAACAACACATTCAACTCAAACCGCACATCCAGCAAATACACATACATACCAATGCATCTTCTGTCTTGTGCTACTGCCTACCCGTCTGATTCAAATTGAAGCTTTCAATCCAACATACTTGGTGCCTGTTTGGAATGAGGTAGCATATTTATACTAGCATTGAAGTAAAGAGCATTTCTTCACTTTCCTACTATTCAATAAAGCATCCATCACCATGGTGTCATTTACTCATTTTGCACCAGCTATCAAACAATGATTTCACTGATTGTATCAATTTACCCAACACTTACTAAGAACCCCCAGCCACCTTTTGAGTTCTCATAAAAGAGGAGATCAGACTGAATTTAAGCGACTAACAGAGCATTGACGCTTCTTACACAAAATGGTCTCACAAAAATGAAACGACGATTTCAAATATGAATCAGGATTTAGGGATCACATTCATATCCTATATGAGTAGAACACAGTAAAATCATCAAAGAACTTGTACATCCGTTCATGCAGAATTCTCGGCTTCAGCCGCTGCCTGTTCTTCTCGCAATTTTATCAGAGTTGGAGTTGGTTTCACAACAATGCTCTTCTTCCATTGCCTGTCCAACTTTCTTGATATTCTCTTGTTTATACCCTCCTCAATTTCTCGTTCCCGCTTTACCGTAAGCATGCGAGCGATCTGTTATCCACAAAACCCTCCTCAAATTAGCATCGAAGCCGAGAGATATTGGGACAACATTAAGAAGGATCAGCAAATAGTGAAACAGATCAATGTAACAGATAAGATATAAAAGTATAATGCTTCAGTTTAGTTTTTAAGTTCGTCTTAACCTCAGAAGCAGTAGCAGTTTGAAATTCTAGAAGCGAACAAAGGTTCTAGAATTACCATCTTAGGCTACAGATAGAAGGTTTTCCATTCTCAAGCAAGACAAAAATGATCATACAGCTTACTTTCCTCATAATGTGCATTATGCAACTTTTTTTCTGGAACACAAGTAGGGAGGAGTTCAGCTTATTTAACTCCTACAAATACTGAACTCAACCATCATTACCAACCTAAATGACATCTAAACAGATTGAAACATAACGTTAACACACTGCAAACCAAAAGCAAAGCACAGGCAAAGTTACTCTGAGTCTAAATACAAGCACCAAGAAAACTATAATTTCGACAAAATTTATTAGCATCCTTCTTCAATATTACCAAGCAATTCAATCGTCCTCACTCCACACAAGAATTGAAAACATCAAAAAGCACACTCTTTGTATTCCAATTGAAATAAACTAAGCCTCTTAATTGAGCTCGCCTTTAACAACATTGTGAAAACACAATAAAAGACTAATTCTTTGAACCAAACAAACAACTCCAATAAATTTCACAAACATCAAAACACACAGTCATGTAACCCACCAAGCTCCCTTTTAACAACATTATGAAGAAGAGGCAACATTTTTTCCTAACACAAACTCTAAACATACCCTTTTGCGCATAAGTCGAAACTCACTAGACTTAAACTCATTCCGGCTTGATTTCAAGAGCCTAAGCATAAAGAGCTCGCCTTTAAGCTCCACGACCTCTTCATTAATTTTTTCAGTGCTCATTTCTCTTATTTCTTTGAGTTCATCAACTTTCTTCGACATCATTACGACGGGTGAGAATGGAGAAGATGGGTTGGTTTTACGAAGTGGGAGGTAAGATGTTTGCTTGAGTTTGATGCCGGCGAAAGAGGATTTGGGGAGTGGGGATAACAGTGGGTTTGGAGCGAGAGCCAACATTTTGCGTTCTTTCTCATTTCTTCAAGGAAGGATTGCTTTTTGTAGATAAGGTGTTTTTTCAAAGAAACCCTTCACCCTAGTTTCAGTTAGCAAAAAATGAAGGAATGAATGACCGGTCGTTTGACAGAATCTTCTCTATTATGCATGAGCTGCAACTTGCATGACACGTCAACATTGGCGGTTACGTTTCCCAATTATTATTTTTTGTATATATACGAGATCTTCCTCATGTGATATGCATTCTGTATCTTTTTAAACCATTTCTAAGTCAATATAATTCCTTCCCCTAATCTTTCTTTTCTGTTTGGTACATTTTTCATATTGCGAGATGCTATCAGAGCTCCAATCCTCTGCTTAACCATTGCAGATTTCTTTCTTGATCATGACTTCTTCTTCTTTCATTAAAATAGAAGAGCAGATCTCTTTGCCATATCATATATGCCTTAGCGAGAATCTGTCTTTGCCATTAGTTCCAATCTGATACGAACCAATTAGTACAGGGTCTACCCTCCCCTATCAACCAAATCCCAACTGACATCCTTACATTGAACAAGCTGTAACCAAGGCCCAATAATTGGTCGAGCACCCTTACATTGGGTCGGTCACTCCTATTAAAACCTTAGCTGATAGTTAAGGAGGGGTTCCCACATTTATATTGCACATTTTAGTTATATTTGTTCCACGTGGGATTTAGGATCGTATCATTAACCCTCTGAAGCAACTTCCTCTCACAATCTTAGTCTTCATTCATTTTCACTACTTCAGAACACAATCGATATCCATGTAATCCTTTTTTATGGTAAGAATGCTTCTTTTTCTCTTATTTTCTTTGGCAAAATTTCTGTTTTCCGCCATTTTTTATCATCATTCTAACGTTCTTCTTTGTGGTTCTTCTTTCTATGTATATCTTTTTGAACGGCTCACATATATCAATAAAAGTAAGATCTTTTTTATATTCTGAATGTTATTCTCTGAAATCGTAATAGTTGCTTTCATTTTCATCAATTGGGTTTTGTTAAATTTATTGAAATTGATATAAACTAATCTTAATTAGTTATTTTTATTGGTTGTTTGTGAGAGATTTGAAATGTATTGCTTTTTTAACTTGGACATTTACTATTTTGTGTAATTTGGTTAAAAAATGCATACCCCATATTTGTCAGGCTTTTTTGAAATAGATACTCCTCACACATTTCCTTTTAATTTCTGTTATTGTTTAAGTTTTCCTCAAAAATGTTAATATCTATTAGATTAAATGTGTGATTTTGGTGTGGTGATTGTTATACAGTCTTAATTATCTTCTTGAAGTCCTTCCTCTAAAAAAATGAATATATCAATATAGAGATTTGAAGCATGTAATGGTTTTATAGTTGGTAGCTGTTATTATGACATATATACCAGTTATCGGCCCATTTCTATAACTATGTTGCGGTGGCATTCTTGAATTCTTTTGCTCCATCTCTCTCGGTATGCAGAGATTTGATTGTGGTGATTGTTTATTAACTGTAACTTACTACGAAAACAAAACCTGTCAGTATCTTACTGTGTGGCCTGTTTCAAATGAAATGCAGAACACTCACATGTGCCCCAACCAACATTGCAGTGGTGATTATTTTGTAATGTATTTGAATTTTGAAGAGATTTATAGCTGCATTGTTTGTTTAATTTAATTGTATTCGTAAATTGCTGTTGTATTTTAATAGAATTGTTTATTTCAGTGATTTGTTATTGTGTTATGTTTATGTCTATCTTATATTGAAGATTATGTTGTAATGTATTGGTGGTTTTGTTTACAGGATTTTCCTACGAGGAATAATAAGGAGATACTATCGGTAATAGATGCCTTGAAAAGGCAAGTTGCGATTACACAGATTCGGTATTAGCGGAATTTAGTTATGAGTTGGATTTTTGTTTAATTTTGTAAAACATCTTATTGCGTTCTTTCTGATTGTTTACATCCAAGATTATTCACAGTGTTTGCACAAGATCTAGATAATGTAAATAAGTCTTTGCTACTATTAACTGTTACCATATTTTTAATTACTGTTTCCATATTTTGGTAAGTTTTTTTTTTATAGAGGAGTGTCTTGCAGTCGAATAATAGTGCACATTTTTTATGAGAATTATTTGTGTTATCTTTACTGATTTTATAGTGTGATAGAATTCATTTTTCGTAGATGTTTTTGAAGAATTGGACAAGTGGATACCAACAATGTTACTTTGAGTAGAAGATCAATTACTTGGCGCAATAGTTTCAGCATTATTTTCCAACCACTTAGATCTTAAAGTAATAAAATATTTGGTTTTTATTATTCCATATATCTATATTCTCTGTTTGTAACGTTATCTATGTTATTAATTATGACTACGTTCAATTTGTGATATTAATTATTTAATTACAATTTGATTATGTTGTGTATTATAAATTAATTGTTCTCATTTAATTAAAATTATTCTATGTTAACAAGATTGGTCTATTATGTGTACCTTGGAGATATTTACAACAATATTTATATTTTTATTACCCTGTCATTTTATGTTTTTATATTAACGTTGTTAATATTTTCTTGATTATGTGTAGGAAATGAACAGCTCTTTTTTGGTCTATATTTTCAAGAAAAATCCTTGGTTGTTAAAAGATTTTGGCGTTAAATACGACAAATATTTATTGTCACAACTCTGAAAATATGCATTCACAACAACGTGAAGCAAGGTGAAAAAAGGAAACAAATGTTAGACGAAAGAAGATCATCTAAACAACCTTGAAAAAGGTAAATGTTTACACAGACATGCACATCTTCAAAATTATAGTTGAATAATTTTTTTTGCATTTTTTAAACATGATGGTAATTTTAAAATTAAATATATTTTGTTTTTTCCGTGCCACCATTCATTCGTATTTTTCATTCAATGCTTTTATTCTCATTCGGGGCTTACATTAAGTTCGATTGAGACGATTTTATTTAGACATTATTAAGACTAAATTTTTTAATTAGGTTAGTCATATGCAACTCCCTCTGGCACAATCTCGGGCACAATCTCTGGCGAAACGAGTAAAAAAGATCGCAACTTCGGGATGTTACAAATGGGAACAATACCATCCGTTGCACACTATGAGAAGAATATGTAGATGAAATTATGAAATATGTGGCGGAGCACAAAAATTCAACTATAATAGTTCTACAATATGTTAAAATAAATCGTTACAAGGGTAACAAAAATACATTTATATTATTTTTTATTTACTTGCTTTATCATAACTCTTTAAAAATCCATTTACTTTATTTTTTATTTACTTACTCTATCATAACTCTTTTTTTTTGTATGAAGGCTTCGTGTCGATTCAAAATTCAAAGTATATTACAAAACTATTGGTTAATCCTGATGTGCTAGAAATTGTTGATTTCAAGAATAGGTTGGTTGTTTAAATAAAAAAAATAATTTATGTCATTGCTATGGTATTGTTGAAAAAAACTCATATTATGATTTCATTTTTAATTGTTTAGTTTCACTAAGGTGTATAAAGCACATGTCAAATAGAAGTGAAACAAGTTTATCTACTAGCTTACTAGAAGGACTCAATAAAACTTTGGAGGAAATTCAAGCATTGAATGAGGTATTATTTTCTTACTTAACATTTACATCAAAATACAATAAATTTTATTTGTACTTTTATATTAATGCTAATAATATGAATTATATATTGTAGGAATGTGTTATTTCCGTTTTAGCAAAAGTTGATCATGTGGAAGCTGAAAAACAATGGTATTATATTGGATGTGCTACTTGCAATAAAAAAGCAACAAAATTATATGGTGATGATGAAAATGGTTATGGTTGCTCTAAGTGCAATTTCGACAAAGCAGTAATGAAGCCATAGTAAAAATTCTCTACTTTTATGCAAATTGTATATTTGTTTAAATGATACAAGGGAAAGAGAATTGTTGATATGGAAGCTAATGGAATGAATGATAAACTTGAGGATATGTCGTCTACAAGGAAAGCACCATTGAAGAAAATCAAGATGGAAAAAGTCGAATAAAATTATTTTTAAGCGTTATGAATTTTTCTTTTTATGGTTATTTATTTAATTAAACATAAATGTTATTTTCTTTAAATAAGTTTTTGAATATTCAATATGATATTTTATAATATTTTTATACTATAATTAAGTTTATAATATAATATTTTTTACCTTTCTCGATAAGTATGAATTATCGATACAAATGCAAGACATACAATGGTAAGTGTAAATGACACTTACCTCACAAAAGTTGCGAAGTCGGCTCCGGGCTTAACTTCGATTCAACGGTAGTAAGGTTCCTCCTATATGAAAATTATCATCAAAGGTTGTTATTAACTTATTTTATAACTTGTTTCATATCTAAAAACATCAAATACAGCCCTAAGCCTCCAATCCTTATTTCCTTAGTAACTTTTCACACCACCAATTTCTCATAGTTTCACTCTAATCTCCCTATAAACATACTAACACATCAACATTAGTTAAACTAACTCAATTTCAGTTAACAAAGACCATTTCAATCTCTAAGGCATAAAATTCTGATCATTCTAGAAAATCATCAAGCTAAAGCTCATATCATACTCAAAACTATGTACAAACCTCTTACCTTAATGAAACTTGCAAGAAAGTAAGTTCCTTCTTGCTTAAAATCACTTCTTAGAAACTTCTATTTCTCCTGCTTCTTTCTCGATTTTGCTCTGTTTGATCAATGTAACAGTGTTATTTGATATTCTTGGTTAAAATTGCAAAGCCTACACGACCTCAGGCACGGGTTGTGCTCCAAGTCATGTCGTGCTTTTCTGGAATGAGTTTTAGTTTGATCGTGCATGAAAACGTGCTGAACAATTTTTGGAATGATGAGCACGCCCATCAGCACAGTCGTGCTTGTGCCCGTGCTCATCTTCTATTTTCTGTACTTTTCTGATTTCTTTCCGATTTGATTATGTTTTTAATCTATTTTCTTAATAGATTAATTCTAGCAATTTCCAAGGGCATTACAGTTGTCGTCAATATCTTGACAGTTGTTGTTGTTTTTGTCATAGTAGATATCGTCGTCTTCAACATCATTTTTTCTTTGTATGACATAAATATGTTATGGTTGTGGTTGTAGCATATATCAATATGAATATATGTTTATGGTTATGACCATATTTTGTAGTTGTAGGTTGTATTTGTTGTGGTCATGGTTGTCTTTGTAGGTTGTATTTTTTGTATTTGTGGTTGTAGGTTATAGTGTCATGAAGAGGAAAAAAGTTTTATTTTGTACATGGATGTGGTGCTGTTTCTTCTTTTTCTTTTTCTTCATGGTGGGTGTGTTGCACTCTAATACTAATTTGTTGGGTTTTGGGTGTGAAAAGGAAGAGAGTTTATCTATAGAATTGTTCTTTATTATACATCAGTTAATACATGTATTTATGGTCATGTTTTGATAACAAAATTTAAATATAAATTTAAAAAATAAATTTCTAAAACTAACCTAAAGATTAGGTCTTCATTTATTCAAAATTAAAGGTATATTCTAGCAATGGTCCATAGATGAAACTGAGCTTCAAATTTCCCTCAATACCATCTCCTTTGCAATCTTCCATTGCAAATAATTCGTTTCCTCAAGCGGATTTGTTATTAGAATCATGCCTAGGTGATCACAACTCTCAAGAAACAAAGGATCATCATCAGATCTTCCTAGAAAATCCAAAGATCGTATACGAGATGCATCACTAATTTGAGTTTCCATGAGTAAACCACAACAAAACTTGCATGTTATGAAAAGAATTTTAATCGAGATGAAGGATTAGATCAACTATTCAAGATTGAACCCGCTCTGATACCATTTAGAAATTAAATTCAGTTATCGAGAAGAAATAAAAATGATGACTAAAGATGATCATCATTTCCTGAGTAGTTAGTCACATAACAGAAAAAACTTTTGTTTATATACAAAGAGTTGTCCTATCATTACTTGCCACATGTATTATATAATAACTAACTTATAATTAATTTTTCTCCACAATCATCGTTGCAATTTCAGAAATAATTTGGATTTGGTTGATTCTTTATATTGCATCCAAGGAGTGCTCTTGCTCTTTTATAAACTCGTACAATCCAAAACAAATTGAATTTTTTCTAATGTTATAAAAAACAGGCAGAACTGGCCGACTAAACCGGTATACTGGTAAACCAGTCACTGGTTAAGTTTCAATTACCATTTAAACCGATCTGCAAGCGAATTGCTATTAAACAGGTGAAATCGATGAAACGATCGATTCAACTGGTCAACTAGACCAATTTTAAGTATTAAAAAAATAAACAAATTAAAAATTAAATAATTTTGTATTATTTATATTATTTTTATATTACTTTTGCTCGACAAACCATTGGTTCAACCAAAAAAATTAACCATTCAACATTTTTTCCAGTTAAATTACCGGTCCGATTATTATGATTCTTTCTTTAGCAAGTATAAACGTTCAGTTGGCGGAAAACAAAAATATTAACAATATTAAACTTAAAAGGCATTAAAAAACACGAGCACAGACAAATGCAAAATCTTATGTTTCCTAAACTGAGCTGTATAAGAGACATGTTAACTGATCATTTTGGACACTGTTACGCACATTAAATTAGAGCTTGTTTACTCTGCCTCCCCAAATATATTTAGCATGGTGATACCTGCACCTAAAAGAACCTGGGTGACTGGTTGGTGAACACATACAGTACTTCTTTATATTGCAGCCACCACCACTACGGCGGCGGTCACCACCTTCACCAACCTCTTTCCTCTCTTCTACTGCCACCAGACTCAACCCTCTGCTGTCCACCTCCACATCCCTCCGGTTAAACTCGACAGCATAGCACATTTTCTTCCGACTCTTCTCTTTCAATAGCTGTAATATATTGTTGCTGCAAGTGAGAAGAAATCTTATAAGAAGACAAAAGAAAAGAATCTTGGGGTATGACAAGGAAAGAAGGGTTATTAAGTAAAGTTGTGAATAATTAGAAGGAACGAAAGCTTGCTTTTTTTTAGGTTCGGATTCCTTCATTGGTGAAAAAGGGTTAACTTTTGAGCATTGGTTTGATGGGTTTTGTGTGTGTGTGTGTGTCATGACGGCGTATATTAGTTCAGTTGAGGAGACTTGTTTTAAAAGCTCTCCCAATGGTTCAGTTGGTTTGTGCAAATCTTTTAAATTTGGGTGAACCTCATGGCCTAACCGACATAGATAGACGAAGCCAAATGTTGATCTGTGTGTGGATGAATCAAGTAAATGTTTGTTCGATTTGGCACGAGGCATACGCACTGCCAGGTTGCTTTGATGTAATTATTGCAATCATCATCACATCATCATAGTGATACCTGTAGGGACTAGGCCTTGGCAAAAACAAAATTTATAGCTCAGTATGGGTAGATGGTATATTTTTGTAGAGGGAATGATAGGATTTTGTTTTGGGCGGCTTAACGATAGGGTTTAGTTATGAGTAAGAATTAAAAGATGTGTGATCCTAAGGACAAATACATAGATGCTGATGGTTTTCCTAGTCAGATTTAGAATTCTTCCAACCCGTTTCAACTTTTTGTTTCTGTTAATTTTGTTGCTGAATGAAGAATTTGCTGAAGAAAGGAAATAGTAAATTGTAAATATAGAGAAATATAAGATAAAATTTTGTAAGAATGATATCTATATATTAGTATAAGATAAAATAAACTTCAATTAATGTTAATTGATGTATAATTTTGTGATTTTTTTTGAAATTAAAATTAAAAAATAAATATATTTTAAGTTATTATATATTGCAAATAGCATTTCTGTTTAATTTTTACCTTAATTTAATTAGGGTGAATAATATTTTTGTACACTTTTTAAATATTTTTAAAATATTAATTCATTAGTTTTATTAATAATAACATTATTTGATATATCTGAACAACTAAAAAACACTAAATAAACTTTTAATCATACAATAAGAATTTAACAAAACATTAAATAGATGATTAATGATATAAGTAATAGTTGTATATTGTTTGGTAGATGCTAGTAAAAAAATTTAAAATAAATTAAAGAACTGTATCGTTGTAGAAATTATTACATAGTAAAAATAAAATAATATTTAAAAAATAATATTGTGTAAAATTTTCTCAATTTTTATTAAAAATGTTTTTTGTTAAACTTTTTATAAATAAAAAATTATTAACAAATTATTTGTGGAATATTTTTTGTTAAACCTTATTTGGTAAAATTCCTTCATTCCTGTAAAGAAAATATCTTTTGTTAAACTTTCTTTAAGTAAAAAAATTGTTAACAAATGAATTGATGAATATGTTCCTTTTTTCCTCTCTATGCAGAGCAGAACCCATTTCTTTTTACCTCACTAACTCTTTTCCACTCCATCAAATAGATACTGAACTCATTCTCCTCTCCCTCACTATCTCATTTTTACTTCCTCAAACACCGTCCATGTTAAAATTCCTTCCTTTCATATTCTCACTCTCCTTTCACTTTTCATCGTTTTACACCACTTGAGAACGATCTTTGTCGTTGCTTTCCCCTGTTTAAGGTAAGTCCACTCTTTTTTTCAATAACTAGCGGAAAACTGATTAATGTTTGATACAATTTTTAGGAGAATGTCACCACATGCCACCTTAAAGTTTGACTTTTCCACAAATACCACCTTCTGAAACTTATACCACCAAATATTACTTTCTTCAAACTTATTACTGAAATGCCACTTATCCACCGCATGTCCACAAAACATTCACACATTGACCAATTGTAGAGGATATATTGTGGATATGTTGTGAACATTGATTTTTTTAAAAATGTCAACAATATATCTACAAAACGCCCACACATTGATTAATTTGTCGATACGTTGTGGACATTTGATTTTTGTAAATTCGATTTATGTGTGAAAATCTTTATAAATATTCACAACATATCCACTAAACATCCACATATTGATTTTTTTGTGGAGACATTGTTGATATATTGTGGATATTGATTTTTTTTAAAATGTCCACAATATATCCACAAAACATCTACATATTAATCAATTTGTCGATGCGTTGTGGATATGTTGTGGACATTAATTTTTTGTAAATTTCCACAAGATATCCACAAAACATCCACACATATGATGAATATCCACACAACAGTCTACACATAAATGCGTCACTGAAAACCCTAGCCGCCATTCCATACGGACCTCATTTACAGGTTATCCACGCTTTATCTACAACATATCCACAAACAATTTTTTCACCTAAAATTACATAAAATTACATATTGTTAAACAAACAATCATTTTCACCTGAAATTACACCTGAAATTATAGATCCTTCATAATATTGTTTCAATAAACTATCAAACACACATGAATTCATTTATAAAAACTGAATCAACTATTTACTATAGCACGTTATGTGCTTTTGAACATGAAAACATTGAATGCGCCACATAAACAGTAACTTTACAATGATTAGTCAACAAGAAATTTTTTGTGGAAATTGAATTAACATGATTGCAGAGAATTTGTTACTTAAAAGAAGATAAGAGAGAAGGGCATATTGCTTATGTTGTTGCAGGTTATAACAATGAAGACTTGATTTTAGAGAGGGAGCACAAAGTTGGATAGTTTAAATGAAGAAGCGAGAGGAGAAAAAAATTGTGTAGATGTTAAAGATATGTCTGTTTAGATGAGTAAGTTTTAGTGTGGTAATTGAGTTTTTATATATGTCGTATTTTTTGAGATATGTTTCAAATGATGTGGTATTTAAGGGATACGTTTTAGTGGTATGAGAAAAAAAGAAATCTGTAACTTTAAATTGACACTTATGTCCTTTTCCCAAATAAATAGTTTGTGTACATATTTATAATACAGAGACGTATTATGCAGAGACGTAAACTGAACGTCAGCTAACCAACTCAATTGGATATGCATGATGGCTAACTAACTCCAGCTAATGTATACGGCTCAATTGGATATGCATGATGGCTAACTAACTCCAGCTAATGTAGCATCATAATTGGATATGCATGATGACTAACTAACTCCAGCTAATGAAGCATCATATGGTTGAGATCTTGCTTGCTTTCTCTCAATCTCTATTCTAGTGTTTTTTACCCACGGTGTAACGTTTTCTTCTCCTTCTTTCTTTTCGGATGTCTATTTTCATTTCGTTTCCGCCGTCTATTTCTATTTCTTACAATTTCTTCGTGGGTCAAGGTTCAAATTTTCCTCTTTGAATTTTTTCGATGGTTTTCTGCGTGGAAGGAGGACTTTGTTTCAACTGTAGCATTTGATTTGATTATTGAGGTTGGTTTGAAATTATGAAACCGTGTGGTTTCTGCCAAGTTTTTATGGCTTTTTTAAAGAGGATCATGTTATTCTCACACAATTTAATTCAAGGCCAATAACCTTATACAAACAGGATTTTTCAATTGTAAATTTGAACTGGGCAATTGACATATTCTGAAAAATTAATTGATCAACGGGGCAAAAACGTATACTATGTTTGGAGTTTTTTTGTTCTTATTTCATGCATATTAAAATTTCGATGATGAATTATATTAAGTTAGGTTTTTCAAATGGAATAATTGTTCTCATTATCATTAGCTACTATTTATTTTTTGCAATCTTAATAAGTATTTATTTTTGTGCATAATACTTCTTATTTATAAAAAATTGAGTTCCTCCACACAGGGACGGAGGCACATGGTTAGCGGGGTGAGCAGCCGCTAACCCTTGCCTCCATAGGAGCAGCTACACTGCTCCCCCATCTAGCCGGAGCAAGGAGGAGCGGCTCTGGAGTTGGAGGAGCGACGCGAAGACGCATGAGTTTGGAGGCAACAACAGGCTTGGAGGCAGGTTGTTTGCAGCTTTGATTGAATGAATAATATGGTATGGATT
>CANYCX013534812.1:0-13417 GCA_948193385.1 Breynia disticha f. nivosa
CTTAATTAGATATTATTAATAGTACTGACCTGAGATGAATAGATATTGTAATTGATATAATGACATCTAATAAGATAAACTGTTTTATACATAATTAAATTTTTTAAAATTCAAAATATTATACCTAAAATAAATAAATAAATAATTTTAATTAAAATACTTATTTACCTTTTTCTATATGTTAAATATTTTTATTAAAATTTTTAATTACATAATATAATTATAATATGTGATATCCCACCGCATCGCGGGGTAAAATTGCTAGTTCTAAACTCAATTTGACTAGTTTAGAAATATAAGGAGAGTAGTGAATATTATTGCTTAAAAAGTTATGAATTACATTTGAGGCATTCACGCCCAAAAATATTTAGAGAAATGGGTACCGGAGAAAATGATGATTTTGGCAGCCAAAATTTGGATTTCTTACTTGCTTTGCCAGCCGATTATTTCTTTCCTGTCATATAAAATGTGACAAAATAAGTATTATAATTTTATTTTTTCATAAAAATATTACTAAAACACTCTTATATATTAATGATAGAAGTTTATATTCTCAAGAAGTATTCACTTTATATAACCAATCACATTTTTGTGGAGCTTTTACTATGATTTCTCATAAAGAGGGGAGTCAATGAGACAGTAGATCGAGACAGTCAGATACAACAAAAATAAATCTGAAAATTTGATTTTATTTATCAGATCAAACGCTCAAATTTATTTTTACTATATTTGATGATTCTGGTGTTGTTGTCTCATTGAACCCCTCAAAACAGGATTCGTATTAAAATTAGCGTAATCTTGTGCATACTTCCAATAAAGGGTAAATTTGAAATAGTTGCTCTATTAAATGAGGTCTTTTAAAATGTATGATATAAAAGAGAATTAACATTTAAATGGGGCGAAACGGAGTAATATATTTAAATGATATGCCAATGCATATTTAAATTAAAGTTGCACCATAGTTTTAAAGTAATGTGCCTTCAGGGACGAAGAAATTAGATAATTAAGATAACTGTAAGAAAATTTTCCTAAATTTTACTCTTTACAATATTTTTTTATTTAATACTTGTATCAATTGTTACTTTTATAAGTGCTGGCCTGCTAATTTTTTTTTTAAAAAAAAGATTATGTATTTTTAAAGATTTACAATAATTTTATTTCTAATTTTAACAAGTTACAAATGTTATGATTGTTTGAGTAAAATAAATATGAATTTTTTGTAAATTAATACATGAGTACTTATTTATCTAAGAGAAATGCTAGCAGATTAGGACATGTTCTTATTTTTTAGTATGTCACAAGTTGAATAATCAGATTAGGACATGTTCTTATTTTTTTTCTGAGAATTCTGATTCTCTAGAAAAATTTCCATAATTGATCTACTACATATATTTCTCAACTCCCTATATATCTTACACTATGCATCTACATCACACTCAGAAATATGTTCACTTTTTGTCTGAGTCTTCCTCCGACCTGCTCCTCTTCCGCAGTGTACTCAAGTGCTCGCGCAAATTCTCTGTGAGTCCACCAAGACCGATGGAGGTGAAGAAATTGATGCCAAACCTTGTGTTCTCTGGGTTATCTCTTGGGAAAATTGACTCAAATGAATCCTTCATTGCAGGGTCGCTAAGACGTTCGTTTAAAGCAGGAATGCCAAGATGCTCCGATAGTTCCTGTACAAAAAAATTAACAAGCCAACTTAATATACAAGAAATCAAGAAACATTAACACAACACAGGTGATTTCAAAGCATTTTTTTGAAACATACCTGGAAGAGAAATTTGATGAATATTCGTGAAGAGGATGTTGTGTCTTCTTCTGTCAGCCGAATATAGCCCAAGACATGCCAAGGCAAAGCATCTGTGCCAAGCAAATGGGCAAAAAAATTGGCTACATTCCGCAACTTATCCGTTTCAAGGTGGTGAATTATAGAATATTGCAGGACAAAACACTTCTCAAAATTTTGCTGATGCACTTTGTCTATCATGCAGAAACGCTGCCCCAAAAGACCATAGTAACGACGATAAGTGCTCTCCTGACTACAGCATTCCAACAGCATCATGCACAACTCCATCTGCAAAGAGAAGGCAAGGTAATAAGTTTCCAAGTATAACAAACAAAAGGTAATAAGTTTCCAAGAATGAAGGAATTCCATGGATTTGCTTGGAATTGATTTCTAATTCCAAATTTTGTTGTTTGGTTTGTACTTTTTAAAAAAATGAAATCTTGAATTTGCAAATGAAAGAATTGAAAATGTATTAAAAAGATGGATTTGTAAATCCAAGCTAAAGTGGTAAAGATTTGGAAATCCCAATCCAAAATCAAGAGCTATTTACAAACTTAGCCTTCATTTCTTCTCTACATCTTTTTTTACAAGAATATTTTAGTCATAACTCACAAATAATTCTAAAATTTTAACATACCAAACAAAAGATAGTATTTCGAAATCACAGAATTTGCATGTTATACCAAACAATTGAATTGGATTTACAATTCCAATTCCTTATGAATTTCATTTGATTTCATTTACAAATCAAATCAAATCCATTTTCATTTCATACCAAACACTATGTAAAACACTTTCAAATTAAAGAAGAGAGAAGCAGGTTCCCTGAAATAAATAAATAATGCACCTATGCGATACACAACAGAGGCAACACATACAGTATGTAGCGGTAATACAATACGAAAGCTAGCTCATATGAAGTATCAAGGGTAGAGTTGAAAGTCAAAGTCCGAAAAATAAATACTTGAATGAACACTAACTTGAGCAAAATTCATTTCATATAAAAGGAGCCCTATAAAACTAAAGTATCCATACCCACAAATACTGAAATGGGCGAAAACACAATTACAATGCAGTTAAATTTAGAATATCTGCTACAGTATGTTAAAGTTCTAGAGTATAGCAATTTCATTAGATACTAATGTCAGGAAACATGAGAAGCCAGATGTGAAACAAAACAGACTATCGCAACCAATGCACAAATCCATTTCAAACCCAAGTGTCTTCCAAAGTCTATTTGATGAACCAATGACAAAAATAACAATAACAATAAAAAAAGATGCTATTCATGGTACTGCAGTGAACTAAACAAAATTCTACAGTTTACCTCTTGTCCGGGCTCAAGTTTAATTTTCAAAAGCTTGTGGCCTGCCTCCTCAAAGTCCACAGTGGACATAATAGTTAAGTAGATTGTCCTCCGAAGATTGACAAGATTTGTCTGAGTCTCATCCTTTATCTGCTCTTCATCGTCTTCATCGTCTTCGTCTTCATCGTCATCGTTATCATCATCACCCTCATCACCTGAAGGAGCATCATAACCTTCTTCATCCTCTGACTCTTCACCAAGAATACTTTCCTTCAACTCCTCGTAGCGCTTCTCACTTTCAAGGAAATTAGGATCCGGTTTAAAAATATCTAGAAAGGGCGGGAAAGAAGTTCATTCAAATTCTATACACAATCAGCACTTCAAAGCAAAAAAAAAAAACCAAAACATACCAAGGGTGATCTCAGGATCTATTTCATCTTGGAGAGAGATCTCATGTGTTATTTGGTCTTCCTGCTCTACAAGCTCGAGTTCACGACGGACAGCAGGATAACCCTGCAATGCACATGTAAAACTACATTTGGTTCAACTTAACCCTTATTAATCCAAGTAATAGGAGAGAAAGAAAAGGTAACACACCGGAAATTTGGCTTTTCTTATAGCAAAAAGACCTTCAATAAGAAATTGCACTCGCTTGTCAATTTCCCCGTCATGAAGAATTCCACGAAACCGTTCAAAAGCTCCTGTATGTTAGCATCAAGGAATATAATCAGTAATTTCTCTGCCTGAAGAAGATGAAAAGTATAATAAACTGCAAAATCTCTTTTTTTTTTGTTTACAAAATTGCAAAATCTCTATGCAGGCATATAAAAACTTAAAACTACTGGAAGATTAAAGAAAGGGTTTTGAAGGTTATTGAACATCGCCGTTAACATAATCCACACAACTAATGAATGACAAGAAAGGTTTACAAACAAGAATTTTGAAGGTTGCTGAACATTGGCGCCAACTTCATCCTTACTTAATTTCAAATTTCGGCATAAAATGACAAATCATGAACATCCTAATGCAATATTCTACATTAGAAGAACCATCCAAAAATATTATCAGTAAGTTTCACAAACAAGATATGCACATGCATTTTCACAACCACAAAAAGGGGACAGCCTTAAGCAAGAGTATTATGACTATTTCAAACAATACATGAAGAAGCCAAGATTTCACTTCATCTACCAAATACACCAGCCAAGATAAAAACATTGCATATTTCTATTTCAAACAAAAGAAAAGCTATAAATCCAAAGAAAATCAGTTCAACGGTGTCACCTTAAAAATTGACAACTAACAGCTGACTGTTGAAAAAAAATTGTCAAACAATGGCAGGACCACATCAAACACCGAAGAAGCCACCAAGCATCACGATTCACGCATTCCCATTAGAAATGCAATGAGAAAATTGAAGATTTATACAAATGCAAGCACACAAATATATTCTAAAATAATTAACTAGAACACAATCCCATAAATTCCTCAAACAAAGAGAAAATAAACAAGCTCAAGTAGAAACAATGAACTCACCATCCAGGCCTTTCCGTGACATGCCATGAAGAAATGATCCACACTCTGTAACAAAACCCACAGCAACCTCAACACTATCGTCAGAAGGATTCTCAAGCAAAACTGTGAGAAGTTCTAACGCAAGAATCTCATGAGCTACTAGCTGATTCACCAAATGTGCTACCAACTTAACAGCAGCAAGCAATTGATGCTGGACACACAGAAACAAATATGAAAACCAATTCCTATAAGCAAATAATAAACATAAATTGCCCATAAGAAGTAGTTCAATTCGTAAGCAAGCAAAGGCTTCTACATTAGATTCAGGGTTCGATCTCATACAAAACAACAATCAAAACAAAAAAAAAAGTTATAAACTGAAACCACCAAATGCACAAAAAGAAAACCCACCTTATCATTCCTCTTATAAGCTCTTTTGATCAGCAAAACAATCCTCCTCAGAAAAAGCTCGCCAACGTCCGGAAACTTGGCATTAACAGCAGCCACTAAAGCCGCAAAAACATCAGTAAAACCGGGAGAAGCCATTTGGGACTTCATACACGCCCTACAAAACAAGCCTCTACCGCGAATCAAATTCTCCGCAAATAGCTCAGGAATTATGTTCTGAATATTCGTCGCATTCACTTTATTCACCAGTCCATTTATACTCTTCCGTAACGCGTCCCACGACTGCCTCTGGTACTCCACACTGCTCTTTTCCTCGACCTCCTTCATCATTCTCGCCAACCGAAACGGCGGAATGTAAACTCCGCCTGTTCCACCCATTGTGGCCACGTCAGCATTAGGGTTTTGGCTTTCAATTTCTTCAGGGTCGTCTATATTACGATCGGGATCTCTCTGGTAACTGTTGTCACGGCGGTCATGGGTTTTCTCATCGTCGATGTCTCGTCGGTGAGCAGGGCAGTACTTGCGGTGAATTTCGTCGTCGCTTGATTCGTTGTTGCTGTATTTTGTTGGCATTGTTGAAAGTAGGAAAACCCAAATTTTGTTTGGGGTTTTGGGTTTGGGATTTTGATATGGTTTGATGAATAATGTAAAGGTGGGATGGGGTTGGCTTCTATAAATAATAGCTTCTGAGGGAAGAATTCAATTCATGAGTGGTTCTGTGCAGTACTTATTCTGGAAGTTTGTGAACAATTAAACTCACAATTATCACCATATATGCGTATAAAAATAGAAGTAAATCTCTTCATATAAACTCTAATCTTCATCAGCTCATGCTATTGAATGTGACATAATCCAAATCTTCTCATCCCATAAATGGAAACAAACTAGATTTCTCCTTTTTTCCAGATTTTGTTTAATAAAATGATATCTATATCTCAATGTATTATTAAGTGGAGTCATGGTTAGGGCTGTAAACGAAATTATCCGACCCGAATTTTAAAGTGTTCAACTTTGACTCGTTTAAAATTTCACGAGTATGAGCTTGAGCCGAGCTTTCTCGACGAGCTCAAAATCTTATTCAATCTCGGTTCATTTAAAGTTCGCGAGCTAACGAACCTATTCACAAGCTTTATCGAGCTTGACTGAACAAAAATTAAAATATAACTTTATTTGACAGCGAGAGAATGAGTGAATCACAAAATAGTCACATCAACAAGGACGAGTTTAGAGGTCTATAAGGCAGTAGTCATGAGATTAGAGAAAAGTAGAGAATAATATTATAGTGATTGAATTACGGTTGAAGAGTTGATGATTATCTAATTGACATTACGTGGCTAAATATATTAGACTTAGGGTGAAGTGAGATAAATTAGTTTTAAAATTACGTTGTTTTATGTAAAAAAAAACTATATAATTTTATACTAGCGTATTGTAATTTAAATACTATAATTTGTAATAATATAAAAATTAATTTTTAGGTTAATTCAAGTAAAACAAAAAAAAACACATCTAACATTGAAATTTTCATTTAAATAAAAATTTGTAGTTTGTGTTGTATGTATTTACTTATAACAAATAACACATTGTTCATAACTTTATATATACATCTTTGTACTTACAAAATTTATCTTGTATACACTTTGCACACTTAAATTTGATAAAAATATACATCTTTTGTACAATTTACGAGAGTATGTTCACGAGCCTGAAACGAGCATTTTAAACGAGTATGTTCACGAGCTTACGAGCTGAGTACCTGAGTGTTCAGGCTCGACTCGTTTATTTAAACGAGCTCAATATTTTGTTCAAACTCGACTTCGTTTATTAACGAGCCAAGTTATGAATGAGCTTTTAACGAACCGAACGCCAAACTGTTTGCGAACAGTTCGGCTCATTTACAGCCCTAGTCATGGTGAGTTAGATTGTAAGAAAAATGAGACATTTTCATTACTCCCTTTATTCCTTAATATTTGTCAATTTAGACTTTGTTTGGATGTTGCTTAGAAGAGGGGAGGGGAAGTAGACCTGGCAAAACGGGTTAACGGGTCGGGTTCAGGTCGGATCAACATGACCCGTTAACATGATTAACCCAAACCCGAACCCGACCCGTTTAATAAACGGGTCAGAAATCAAAACCCGAACCAGACCCGTTTATTAAACGAGTAACCCGACCCTACCCGCGTTGACCCGATTATTAAATGGGTTGATGGGTTAACCCATTAATCCGAACTGTTTGACCCGATTATTAAATAGGTTACGGGTTTAACCCGTTTAACTAACCCGCATAACATCCGTTTATGTTTAATTTAACTCAATTTAGATCTAAATAGTAAACTAAATATTTATATTTATTATGTTTATATTTTTAAAATTAAATTTTGTATATATTATAAATATTTTATTTTTAAAAAATATTTAACGGATTATAACGGGTTATATTCGAATCGTGTCGGGTTTTCCCATTTAACAAAATTTTAAACGAGTCATAAACGGGTCAACCCTTTTACGACCCAAACTCATTTAAGCAAACCTAAACCCGCTTAACTTCGTGTCGGGTCGGGTCGTGTCGAGTTAGCGGGTCGGATCAACTTTTGCCAGGTCTAAGGGGAAGGGATGTTAAAGAAATTAAATTTTTTATGTGTTTGGTTTAGTGATTTAAGGGAGAGAGGGAGGGGTAGAATTTGAACCTCATCTACCCTCCTTTTTTTTAATTTTCTTACCTCTCAAATTGGGGTAAAGAGGTTGAGTAATTTTTTTTTTTCAGTTTATTTATAATTTTAACATTAACTTCACTTCCCTTCATTAAAACGTCCAAACAATTAAATATTACTCTCTTTACTACCATTTCTCTTTCCTTTCTTTCCTCTTCTCAAATTTACTCTACTTCCCTTCACTCTAGACATCCAAACAAAGCCTAGATTTTTTACACATATTAAGAAAATTAATAAATATATTGTAAAATACCTTATGTATCTTTTTAAATAAAGTAAGTGTAGAAAAAGAGAATAAAGAAAGAAAATTAATTAGAGTAATTAATGAATATTTTAGGTAAAATAGTAATAAAAATATTAAATTAATAATCTTTGAAAAATAAAAATTTAATGTTAAATTAACAAATTTTAAGTAATTGAGGGAGTGTTGAAATGTAAGTTCATTGCTGATCATGGACCGAAGCCAACTTCTGGAAATCATATGTTGAGTGGAGTTTACTAAAGTTTTTGCGTTATCCTTGGAAACTCAGCCGAAGCATTAAACAATGCAACCATTTCCGTTTTGTTTTTTCAAGTAAAGAATACTGACAAATGTGAAGTAATCGGAAGTCAAATTTTTGTCGTTTGCACTATCCATCCAATACGTGTCTGTATATTCCTTATTTCGTACATGACCATCTTTAGAGAACATACGACCTCTATTGTTTTTTTTAATCACATTGTATTTTGATCATTTTAGACTAATTTTTATTTAAATCGGGTAGGATTATAAGGGCAGTAAAATATTCCCAACCGAGTTTTAACACAGTTGCGTAGACTCGAACTCGATATCTCTGATTAAGCTAAAACAAACCCACGTCAATTTATCTACGCGTTCGGTACATAAGACCTCTATTGTAGACCGGAATACCATCTTTTTACTTTAAATTTATTTCGACCAAAAAAATAAAACCTCTATTTTTGAATCCATTCAATTCGGATCTTTCGGTATTTTAGATCAATTCAAGTTGTTTCTTTGTATTTGTAGAAATAAAACAGGTCAGTTTGGGTTTCAGATTTTTTTTATTTTTCTTTCACATTAAAATAAAAT
The DNA here is from genome assembly GCA_948193385.1 of Breynia disticha f. nivosa. Classification (NCBI taxonomy): domain Eukaryota; kingdom Viridiplantae; phylum Streptophyta; class Magnoliopsida; order Malpighiales; family Phyllanthaceae; genus Breynia; species Breynia disticha. The sequence continues at coordinate 8,820 of CANYCX013534812.1, forward strand.
TTATTATTAATTATTTATTTTAATATTTTCTTTTATGTCGCTCAAAACATCTCTTGCAATAATTACTTTCACACATAATATCAAAATTCTCAAATTTAATTTATCACAATTAAAAATAATTTAATAATTTTAAGCTCAAAACATCTCTTCAATAATTTTTCCACACGTAAATATTAAATTCTCAAAATTAATTTGTCATAATTAAAAATAATTTAATAATTTTTAATACAAACTAATATATCAAAGAATCTTCCACTTCAATAACTTTTTATTAACTCTAAATTTTATCAATAGTATCTCTAAATTCAACAATTTTTTCACAATACTTGTTTTGTACTAAATTTTTATAATAACATTACAATGATAAAAATATTATTAGTAGAAAATTATTCAAAATATCATATAAATTAGTAAACAAATTTGAATTGATGTATATATAAATATAAATATTATTTTAATATATAAATTTATATATATTAGTAAGAAATGATATAAATATATAGTAAAAGTAAATATATATCAAGTCATATTCGATAGAAGTCTTGGTTCTTCGAATTATTGCAATTCGGTGCAGTTTGATACGATTCTTAATTCAGATATTGCTTAATAATCAAAACCATAACAACATAAAATTATCGGATCGACTCAAATTTTTTTAAAAAAAATGGACAATGGTTCCTATTACGGTTTTTTTTTTTCAGTTTGAAATCCATGCTGAGCCCTATCCATGCTCAACTTGGTCGTAGATTTTTTTTCAGTATGCCATTTATTTCTTCCCTCAAAGCTCTTTGCTTTGTCTCTTTTTTAAATGATCCACTCAAAAATCATGTCGGGTTTAGAGCGACGAACATAAGCCGGCGTCTGTGCCCCCCATTGAAGCCGACAGAACCCTTTATGTTTTTGAGAGTTGCTTTAGTCCATTAACAACTAGTGTTTCGATCACCGTTGAATGGTAGGGGCACCACCCATATTTAGAAGAGTGGGAGCGGTAGGCTGATTCTGTGTGGCTATTGAAGGAAGACGAACATATGTGAAACTGAAAATTTAAAAGATAATTTGGATAAATGGGTGTTGTTATCGTTTTTGTAAAAAAGGAGAGAGAAAGAGCAAAGTGACAATGAGTATTGTTATTATTGTAGTCGACAAGAAAGAAGAGCAAAGTGGCAATAGCCAATGAGTTTACAAGTTTAATTACAATTAAAGGTAAACATGCAAAAAAAATTCGAAAGGGATACGATTTAAGCAATTAAAAAATATACCTACGTTCATTAATTTCATGGCTAATATATCATGATTTTTATTATTAAAATAATCTTTTGATCTTGTTTTTAATTTTTTTTTTAAAAAATTACAATAAATTCACGATAAAATAATTTTGAATTATCACTAATTGTAGTTTAATTTTATTTAATCCAAATTCTGAAAATTATTTAACAATATTTCACAAAAATAATTTTATTTAAATTTTGATTTGTCTATTATTTTATTTTATACATACATTGAGGAAAAAACAAACTCGTGTTTTACTTTCTTTTAAACTAAAATTGTTGATTTGTCATTTTGCGTGTTCACTTTTACCAAATTTCATCGTCGAACCATCCACCACTGTACAATGCAACACCGGATTAAGGTCATACAGCATCATCTAATTCTTTCAATTTTCCATAAATAACACTTAATTAAACATATCTCTTAAATACTATTATTTTCTAAAACTTATTCCAATAATAACATATATAAAAGAATAAATTAGAAATCAATTCAAGCTCATATCTCTTAACTCTAATTCTAATTTTACAAACTCTTCTGTCGAACACCTATCATTCTATCATTCTTCACAGCATCTCGTATCTTCCCAACTTCCTTCCTATCTGTCTCTGCTCCCTGTAGAAATCGACTGCATATAAAACACAATTACAAAAATTAGTGGAATATATTAGGTAAAAGGAAAATTAAATGTTGTGATTGGAGTATATCACTCATGACTTCTGTGTTTGATTTGGTAATGATGAACTTGCAGAAGCAAAAATTAAAGGACGAAAGTGACGGTGTGGATGTTTCTCGGCCTGATGCGAATTAGAACCTCTAATGGTTCTATTACTTCATCACCTGCCTTACCACCTACACTATCGACAGCATCCTCATCCTCTTCTTCAAATTCTTTTGCAATTGGGGAGGTTTCTCGGTCTGCTGTGATGGTGGATTCCTAAGAGGCCGGAGTTCGTCTTGTTCACTCGCTTCTCGCTTGCGCTGAAGCAGTTCAACAAGAGAATTTTAAACTAGCATATGCTCTAGTGAAGCACATAAGAATTCTTGCTGCCTCTCAAGCTAGTGCAATGAGGAAAGTTGCGACGTACTTCGCTGAAGCATTAGCCCGTCGGATATACAAAGTCTACCCACAAGATTCATGCTCCAGCTTGTTTGGTGATTCTGAAACTTATTTTTACGATTGTGCTTGAACCATATTTCTATCATCTACTTCATCATTTTTGCTCAGTGAAGCTCAGAGATAAGTAGACCTGAAAATGCAAGACATTTTTGGCTGTGAGTTTAATAGAAGAAGCAAATTTGTTAAAGCAGGTTACTTGCACATTATGTTTCTCACAATGACAAATGCAAGAGTTGTCTTGATTTAAGAATTAGGATTTTAATTTTCTAGTCAATTTGTTGACAACTTTTGATCGATTTTGTTTGTGTATTCAATATATGTATATATTTTGTGAAAAATATTATGAAAAAAATTAAATATGCATCAGTTAAAATAAATCTACAAATCGACAATAAGTTGACCTCAATGTGACAACAAATCAACAATAAGTTGACTTTAATGTGACAACTTATAGAAAAATATAAAAAATATTATGGAAAAATTTAAATATAATTTTGATGACTTTCTGTCAACTTTGATTATCTGCTAAAACCTTACAATAAGTGGACTAGAAGTTGACAAACTAAAAAGTATGTAAATAGAGACGAAGGAAAAAAATTCCTGTATTATATATATTTTTTGTGAAAAATATTATGAAAGAATTAAATATGCATAAGTTGAAATAAACCTACGAAATCGATAATAAGTTGACCTCAATGTGACAATTTTTAGAAAAAATATAAAAAATATTATGAAAAAATTAAATATGTTTTTGGATTATTTGGTTTGAGAATTGAGGTTTTGTCAGAGATTTTTATGTTTTTGAATTTGGATTATGTTTTGAATTGGAATGATTTTATGGAGAATTTTATCAAATTTGATATATAGATTATGTGTCAATATAAGAAAAAAAATCATTATAAATGGCATTGTTGACATATGTTTTTTAAGATCATATATATGGAAGATGGTATTTTACAAATTACTATCTTGTAAATTGACCTGCAACACCATTTTCAACCTTATCTAACTCGGTGTCCCACTAAAAAAATTAATTATATTACATACCTTTTTTACTTTTCTTATTATAGAAAATTACAGTTGACCTCTTCTTTTTACACATTATACGTCATCACTCATCTCTTTCTTCCTATTCTTTCTTTTTTCCATCACAATCTCTCACTCCTCTTTTCTTCTCTCCTTTATTTTTTCTTCTTCTTTTCCTCAAGAAAACTCTTAACACGGAGACATTAGCATCGCAACAACACCCAACTTTCTCTATTTTTAAACCAAAATACTCTCTTTATTCTTGTTCACCAAAAGAGAGGACAAAGGAAATCATGATTAACCAAAAAAGAAAACTCTTAACAACCAAATTCTCTTTTCCTTTAAATACACATTCTCGTAATTATTGCCACCAGAATCTTTAACAATTTTCACTTCTCCTTTGTTGTTGGTTTAGCAATGGTTTTATGAAAAAGAAGCCCAATGAGCCCTGTTTTGCCTTTCTTTTCATGTTGGTTGTTGTAGTGCTTGATTGTATGTTATTTTACCTTTCTCTGTAGGTATTTCAGTGTTGTTAAAGGCAAGGACAACTAGTTTTAGGTTTTGTGTTGGTTGTTGATGGGTTGGGAAGTTGTGTACTGTTTGGTAAAGATAGATTTTTAAGGCTGTTAATGGGATGTTTTGTTTCTTTCATTTTGTTTAGAGTGCAGGTGTATGAGGAGAGGTTGTGGTGTCGACAGATTCAATTTGAATTTTTGTTGTAGTTGTACAAGTTAGGCTCTTGATTTATGAGGAGTTTCAGATCTCATACTTAGTGCAAAAAGCAAACTGCAAGTAAGAAAACAAAAAGTACCAGAGAAAGAAAAAACCGTACATGATGCAAATAAATAAGTTAAAGTGAAAAAAAACTTGTTTTTAATTAGTTTGTAATTAAATAACAAAATGTAGGTGTAAGTGTAATTAATTGCCCCTTAAAAAAATCCTGAGTTCGTCCATAATTTTAGCCAAAAACAAGTATTTCCTCTTTTTTTTTTATTTTGAGGCTAGGGGCTTATAATCGAGAGAAGGTCATCATATCTCACCTTAAAGTTTGACTTTTCTATAAATAATACTTTTTGAAACTTATATCACTATATGTCACCTCTTTAAACTTATTCTACAAATACCACAATCCGCAACATACCACAAAACATTGTGGATATTGATTTTTTAAAAATGTCCACAA
>CANYCX013536919.1:0-11587 GCA_948193385.1 Breynia disticha f. nivosa
AAAATTTTTGTAAATGGTAAAATTCTGCCAATCAAGATTTAAAATCTTAATTTAAAATTTTAATCAAAATATAAAGAATATGATAGTTCTTATAAGAAATTAGATTGATGTTGAAAATAATTACGAGAATATAAAGAATTTATTTTTAAAGAAAGAATAAATTAAAATTAATTGAATATATATGTATCTAATTATATATATGACTATATAATGACATTATTACCATACATAATAATTTATCTCTGAAATAGTGTAAACCTAGTTGCCTAATTTATTAAAAAAAAGAAACTCATTTGCTTAATAAAAAATTAGTTTTTATCTCCAAGACTTCCTTCCCTCTCCAAGAGACTTTTTTTGCAGCAACCGAAAGTATAAACCCATTTACACAAAAATTCCTTACCTACCTGGAATTATTCTCGTGAAAATCACTCAGTCTCTCCAACTGAACTTTCTTATTCTCCAAGTTCATGAGCTGCACCTATCAAACAAGTCCTTGTCTCCTCCACAACTCCACTTCTCTGTTGTTTCAGTTGCCACTTCTTCGTCATCTTTATCGGTGGGTGGTGCCCCCACCATGGATGGCAATCAGTGAGGGCACCACTGGACGGAACCCCCTACAGTAGGGGGTTCTGCCGGTGTCGGTAGGGGCACGAGCCCCCACTACATCCGTCACTGTCGTCGTAGATACTTCACAAAAAAATTAGGACCAAGTCCATGAGAATTTTGATTCTGAGTTCAACTTCAATAATAGAAGAACATGTAATAGCAAGTTTACAAGCAAGTATGTGTATTTAATGCAGATATTTAGAAATATTTTTGACATCCTTAGTGATGCGAATAAGTTGATCTCACAAGGTGTGACTTTTGTTGCCACAAGTGGTATGAAGAAGAGTTCAGACTTTCTTGGCAGTGAATTCATTAGCTACAGTGGACACAATGGTGTTGTTAACATAGGCCACTATTGCATGATAAATGAGGAGGTCTTGACGAACCCAAATACGATATGTTGGGTTGACTTTAGCTGTATTGGCTCGGGTGATTATTTTTTGGGCAAAGTGTTGAACCATTAAGGTGTCCAACCGATTCATGACCTTCAAGAAGTAATGTTAATTGAGTTTAGAGTTGTCTTGTAATTTGATATGTAGTTGTGACTATTAGGGTGTGCATAACCGAATCGAATCGAAGTGAATTTGGTTTTTTTAGTTTGGTTTATTCAGTTTATTTGGCTTATTCAGTTTTATTAGTCTGTTTGTTCGGTTTATTCGGTTCGGTTTCAGTTTTTATTTTTGAAAACCGATTAAATTGAACAAACCGAATAAACCAAAATTTTTAAAAAAAATTAAAAAGTTATATATATTTTAAATATGTTAATTTATTTGTTTTAATTATTAATTAGAATTTTTATTTAAATTTTAGTTTAATGTTAATCTAGACTTAAAATAAAATGGGTAAGTTGGAATTAAATAAAAAAGACAACTAAATACTTTAAAATATGTAAAAAATTTAAAAAAATAAATGGAAGGAAATTATTTTGGTTAAATCGAACAAACCGACCACTTCGATTTGGTTAAAAGTCTAACTAAAATTCGGTTCGATTTGTAAACACTTAAGGTTTATTCAGTTTATTGGTATTTTGGTTCGGTTCAAACTGAACCGACAAAACGCCCATCCGTAGTGACTATGGACTGAATTGCATAATATTGATGGTAGTATTTTTTTTTATGTTGACAAGAGTGCTAAAAAGTTCTAGCAATTGGTAGCGATGATGAAGAAATAGAATGACCATACTCCTAAGATTTGGGTAATCTCTAACTATTTTTTTTTTGACAAGGGTAATCACTAAGTTAAAATAAAATTTTAGTGATAGGACATACTTTAGAAAATCAATAATTTCCTTTTGGAAAAGGTAAGCTCCAAATTAAAGACCCCCAAAATCCGTCCAAATTCGAATTCAAAAAATACACCTACTTACAACCTCACCCAATCCCAACCGTTGATGACACCTCAGCAAAATCCCGAAACACTCTCGATCTTGCCACGTCATGAATTCCAGAATGATGAGTCATCATTATTCATTTCTCCCAATATAACGGCTTTATCTCATTTCTCTCTTTCCCTCTCTTAAAAATTCAACCGTAACGTTTAGACTGAACAACCACACCCTTCATTCTCCATGGAAACCACTTGCGGAACTCTACTCTTGGAACTGCAGGTTGCCTTTTATGTCTTTTTCAATTACATTTCAAGTGTTTATGTTGGTTCACCATTATACCATAAAATTTTTCAATATTTCAGTTTGAGGCGTTTAGTATTACTCTCGCATAAGATTTTTTTTTGGTGTTTATATCACGCCTAGTCTTTATGTTATAAAAATGGATTTCCCACATTTATCAAATAACATGAATTGTTGATTTTCAATTGTTTGTGTTGTGAATTCCCACTCAATTTGGGACTAAATGATTATGACATGATACAATTGTCTGAAATTTTATTATATATATATATATTTAAATGGAGGTGGCACGATTATAGCACAGCTGTGAAGAATCTCACATTTTTTATTTAGAGTTGGTCCGATGAGGTGCCTTTTTGTGTGAGTTAGGCCAATTTTACTACGCTAACACGAATTTATGTTATTGCTTGGTAACAGATGATATGGGACGAAGTGGGAGAGAGCGAAGCAGAGAGAGACAAGACGCTGTGCGAGATAGAGCAGGATTGCTTGGAGGTTTATAAGAGGAAGGTTTTCACGGCGAATGAGTGTAGGCGTGGACTCAACAAAGCTATTCATTTCGCTGAATCGGAGATTCAGAGTATTTGCTCTGCTTTGCACGAGCAACCAGTGAAAGTTAGTTTCGCCATTTAATTAATTTGTCAATAGGGTTTGAATTTGTGATATTTTTGTCTTTACAAGTGTTTAACGTGAAATTTAGCTTCTTGTGGGTTTTGTGTGTGTGTACAGTATGTGAAGAAATCTGGTCTGAGTTTGAAAGAAGAGTTGCAGTATGTTAGACCATTACTGGAGGAAATGCGGGAGAAGAAAGCAGAGAGGAAAAGGAAATTTCTTGAAGTTTTGGATGAGTTGCAGAAGGTTTCTGAAAAGTTATATGGGTCTACAGATGATAATCTCTACAAGATTGTCGCAGAGGGAACTGATTTGTCTATGGAAAGGCTAGAGAAACTACATACGCAATTGCATGAGCTTCAGGAAGAAAAGGTTTGTTTTCTTTACACCATTATAATGGGGAATTCTGCTAAATGATCATAGGATGGTATTTTATGATCTGGGTAGGAGTTAAACTGGTGGATTTAGTAAAAAAGAAACTGCAGTAACAATTTTCAAGGATTTTTTGTACTTTATGACAAGAACTGTAAATGATCAATGACAAAGCAATCGAAGTGCTCTCTTGAGGTGGGAAATTGAAAACTAAAAATGTATTCTGCATGAATTGTGAATTGTCGTCTAAATATAATGATTTGGCATTTTAGATTCTCAAATTTCTGAAAATAGATGATCTACTTACTCACAACGTGCTAGCTTCATGCAGAATAAACGTTTGAAGCATGTCTTGGACAAGATTGACAGTCTAAACTCTTTGTGTGAGGTGCTTGGCATGGATATCAAGCACACAACACACTCTATCCATCCTTCTTTGAATGAGTCTAATGAAGCGAAAGATATAACTGATCTTACAATCAAGAGATTGATTACTGCCGTAGAAAGCCTAAGGGAGGTCAAGATACAGAGAATGCAAAGGGTTTGTGTTAGAGCTAAATTAGCTTCATAAGTTTCTCGCAAATATATTTCTGTGATTGGAGATTCTGATGATCTAAATTTTTTCAGCTTCAAGACCTTGCAGCAACTCTAGTGGAGCTTTGGGATTTGATGGATACTCCATCTGAGGAGCAACAAGATTTTCAGGATGTCACCAATAAGATTGCTGCTTTAGAACCTGAAATTACAGAGCCTAATATACTTTCAACGGATTATTTAAAAAAAGTGAGTTTCTTCCTTTTTGAATCTTTCAGTGAAAATGTAATATATTCCCATACTGGTTGCTATTATTCATCTAGCTGAGTTCATTATAAGAACGAAAATTTAAGTCATGGATCCTATTGTAACTCTTTGTTCCTCAGGTTGAGAACGAAGTGTCAAGGCTAGAACAAATTAAATCAAGCAAATTGAAAGAGATTATCCTTAAAAAGACTTATGAACTAGAAGAAATATGCAGGAGTACACACATGGTCTCAGAAACTGCCCAGAAATACTCAATTGAAGCTTTAACGGCTGGTAAGAGTATGACCAAATTTATCATCCAATATTATGCTGCAAGAATATCAAATATAACCAGTAGAAATGAATTTTCGTATTTATTGCTTATGTACTTGAGAATCCATGAACATCTTCATAAGGAAAATGAGGGCATTATATCAAATATTGACATTCTTTCTTGGGGTAAATTTGATTCATATTGGCCTATTTTCCAGAGATACAACCATGAATGATTAGTGAATTTATGTTGGACGCTTATTTGCGGGTACCATTTCCTCTTTTGCAGGAGTAGTGGACCTGGTGCGTTTGTTGGAAGAGATTGATCTTAACATTGGGAAGGCTAAAGTAGAAGCCCTTAGCAGAAAGGAAATACTCGACAAGGTGGACAAGTGGTTGGCAATGTGTCAAGAGGAAAGCTGGCTTGAAGAGTACAACAGGGTTGAAAAATTAGGCTTAATTTAATAAGAAACTGGAGTTCCAAATTTTTTACTTTTCATCATCTCATCTATTTTGGCTTTCCAGGATGAAAATCGTTACAATGCTGGAAGAGGTGCACATTTAGTTTTGAAACGTGCAGAGAAAGCTCGTGTGGCTGTTAACAAAATTCCCGGTAAAAATTGTCATTTCTACTTAATAATATTCACAAAACACTTGATTTATTGGTGGAGACAGTTCTACTTGTGCTTTTTAATATGCTTTTATTTCTGGTTCCAAGATAAATAACTTATTCTATTTTGGTTGGTGATTGAGCAGCTATGGTCGAGGTGCTGACTTCAAAAATTACATCTTGGGAGAGGGAAAGAGGAATTCAATTCATATATGACGGTGTAAGCACATAAGCTGTTAATCCAATAAATATATGCAATGTGTGATATTGTTTGGATTTTGAATCTTTTTAACTTGTAATTTGGTTTCACATTATCATTTTTATTTCATATCATTTAGGAACCACTGTCTTCGAGACTAGAAGAATACAACAGCCTTAGGCAACAGAGGGAGCAAGAAAAACTTAAACGACGAGTAAGATTGTCCACTTAACTTCCTTTTCTCGTCGCAAAATCGTGTTGTCATGACATAGGAATCTCCTATCTTCTCTATTTTAGGACCTGAAGAAACTTCAGGTACAATTGATAGCAGAAAAGGAAGCATTGTATGGATCAAGACCCAGTCCATCAATGAGTGCCAAAAAGAGTTCCAGAATTCGCTCTGCAGTACCAAGCGACCGGAAACTCTCACTTGGTGGATCTATGCTTCATAAGCTGAAAGCTGAAAAAGCATCTCCTTATGTTCGTGCAAATAAGGACAATCCCTTGAACCAAAACAGCTCATTTGGTTACCCACACTTTGGTGGTGTTGCATCTCAAACTCCTGGTATTTTTTGATATCTGAATGTTTTGCAAGCTTATAATGAAGCACACCATTTTATTTCCAAAAATGATATGCACAATATCATTAACAAAACTGGTTAGTAAACTCCTGGGATTTTTTATTTTATTTTATTTCCTGAATGCAGGCAGAAGAATATCTGAAATTCCTGGTCACTTTGTAAACAAAAACACTTCTACAACAGCAAAGACACATGTAAAGGACTCTCATTCTTCAATACGAAAGCCTCTGTCACCTCTTTCTTCAACACTATCTTCCAAATTCAATATTGCAAATTTCATGGAAGATCAAAACAGTATGCAAAATGGAACATTGGAGTCTGTTCATCCATGCATTAAGTCAACGCCTACCAAGTCGACTTCAACAGGCAGCGAGGAAAACAGAACCCCAAAAACACTAACAGTCCCAGTGATGAAAACTCCTTTAACAATTTCAGCTCCAATGCTGATGGCCACAACACCAGCAACACCTTACTTTAATTGTGATGCTAAAATCGTGAAGAAGATTGTGGACGAAAACGATTACTCTTTTGAAGAGGTGAGAGCTGGTTTTATCTGCCCCACTATACAATCATAATAACCAGTCTGCAGGTTTCAAATATCAGTAACCAGCTGCTAATTGTGCCGTGTGGTTGTGCTTTTCACACTATTTTTGAGTTAAGAAGTAAAATTCAAAATGGTATATTGATGTGTTTTACATTTATATCATAAAATGATTCTGATTTTCTATTCCTGATCTCAAGAGACCTGACGAGTTCTGAACATATCGTCAAACTGATTGGCTTCTTCGGAGTAAATTTTAATGGTTTTGCGGAGGTAAAGTAAGCAAATATAGAGTTTGTGGAGACGAAATTTTATTTAGGAGGCAGAATTTGTGGGGAGAATATAGGGTTTAGACAAATGCAGGATTTAGACATGGACGCAAGTCAATAGTATTAAATAAGCAGTTAATTTGATTTGGTCATCGCACATGAACATGTGACGACCTCCACAACCGCACTTTTCTTTTTGTATGATGAGCATAGGTCAAGTGGGTGGGTTCGGTTATATCTTAAGAGTCAGACTCAACTCAAAATATCGGTTTTTATATTTGGAACCGACTTTAGTTATTTCGGTTCGGGTGTTTTGATATTTCAGGTCAGTTTGGGTCGGTTAAAAATGAGACAAATCAGATTAAGTTTCAAGTCTTTCTTACATAAATGCTAAACTTATGAAATAATTAAAAATAACTTAATATTTAATAGTATTTATTTCTTAGCAGCTGTTTCATGCTTATTTCATTTCATTCGGAAATCAATCGCACACTAAAGAATAAAGTACAATTAAATCTACAAGCGAATATTATAATTAGTTAGGGTTCATTTTACCTATATTTTAGGACTTTTGATCGATGACTGGGTAAACATTCTATATTAAAATACAGAAAGCATTAAAGAAATTAAATGTGCGAGAAAATAAATAAAGGGTTGAATTAAACTGAACTAAACTGAACAAAAAGAAAGAACAAACTAAGTTAAAAGCTTACACTTGAAGCATCAGAAGAGGATTGACTTGTCATTGCTAGCGATCTTATGGGTGTTTCTTGAGTAAGCTAGGACTAAAACTAAGTTACACTAAGGAAAGTTTGGAAACAAAAGGAAACAAGTCGCGAATAATGTTTTGTCCTTTTTCTATTCAAAACTTTATATTTATAAGCACATGCGAGCAGTTGTTCTTCCTAAGTTGTTTCTTCATTCTTGCTCTATTTTTGTGCTATGTACACCTTAAATAAAGCTAACAACTTGTTTTCATGAAACTTGGGCGAGCAATTTTATTTAAACAACCATTCATCAACTTCTACGCCCAACTGCTCTCCAAATTCAAAACTTGCGTTCACTTTAAATTGTCATTCCCACGTCAGTTGCAGCTTCAAATCTTTTTGTTTCTTCGCTCACTCATCTTGTTTACTCTTGTGACATGGATGAATTCTTGCTCGCGAACAAGACACAAATGATTCACACATTTGAATCTTCTGCGCATGAGCTTTTCCAAACGCGATCTTTTTAGTGGTTAACAGAAACCCTTCCCACATGAAATGTCATAAGGAGTGATCTATACATGTGCAACATGAATGAGATCTCCTTTAATATCCGCACTTTGTCAACACTTAAATGCTCATTTAACAAACATTCCCTAATCAAAGAATTTAATATGTTTGATTGAATAAAGAGTAATTATATAATGACTCTTCGATGATTATCACCTTTTGTACATTTAATACTGATAGTTGTCGAGACTAACAAATTAAAAATACCTACTCTGAGTACTTACTGAGTACAGTGGAAGTGGGGTCGAATTCACATAGACCAGTAAACCAATTATTTGAAAGTTAAAAAAAGAAAACTAAAATGATTAAAAGTTGTTTTTATGAAAGATTTGATTTTGAATGAAATGAAATGATTTAAACTAAATAGAACAATATTAAAAGCAATAACATAAATTAAATGAGATGAAATTCAATAATAAAAAAGTCTAACCAAGATATTCTTCAGTGGATTCAATTTTTTGTTCACTGAAACTAAAGATAAAGTTTATTTCAATTGAATAGGAAAGGTTATAGACACCGGAAAACGCTCAAACATCCAATTTCTACTTAATTATTCCATATTCCCGAGATACCTCGATCGGAATATTTCCCTAGCCTAAGAACAATCTCCGAGACACCTCGATAGAATTTAATTCCATTCTACAATAAGAATTATAGAAACCTAATCTATGACTAACAAATTCTAGATACCTAGATTCGTTTAAGTCAGATTACTCAATTCTATTAACAATGAGACAACACATTATTGACATCTTATTAAATTGCTACCAAACTGTCAAAAACCATGGACACCCACAATTCTCAACTAGTAACTTATTATCATAACAATCAAATTAAGCAGTCGTCTCAATTTAATCAATATGACAATAACAAAATATCAAAAGGAATGCAAATACCCAATTAATCTTCAATCCAATGTGTTCTTCTTGCCAAGAGTTGTTCAAAGATGTCGAAAACTAACTACAACCCTATTTCTCAAGTTTCCTTAGTATAGCAGCTGCCCTAGGGTGAATTTGGGTTGTTTTTTCCATGTTTTAACCAAATGGGCCTTGTCCCAATTAGGCCCAACTTGTTTCTTTAATTGACCCATTTTTTAACAGCAGTGTCCAGCAACAGCATGCCATGCAGTGAACAGGTTATGTGTTTTGAGGGTCTCCTTGGCTTGTCTCGATACTCGCTTCCAATCCTTCATCATCTCTCATAATAGATTTGTGCCAAATCATGCATAAAGTGAACCACAAGTATCCAATGATGCGAAAAATGAAATTATGCTAAAACCACCAAAAAGTTTACAATAGATCATGCAAAATGGTGTAAAATGTCTAACAAAACATACACAAAATACAACCTATCAAACATTCCCATACTTAGATTTTGCTCGTCCTCGAGTAAAACAGAATAAAAAATAGTGTCTCACAAAGTAACTTAATGATTCACAACCTAGAGCAAACATTCAACTTAGCAAATCTCAGAGGTAAACTATAATTATGTACAAATAACAATAATACATACCTCGACTTCAAAAATGTAAATCACAGAATATTATTTTTTAAAACATTGCATAACTACGACAATCAACTAAGACCGTGTGTGTGTGAATTAATGTACACATGTTAGCAGAATGAAATCAACTTTGCCATCATCTCTAGCAAGCAAGACATAATAAGGAAAAGAGGCTATATAACGAAAATGTAAGGCATACATGCAAATCTTCCACTAAAGCACACAAAATACATAATAAGATTATTTATTATTTATAATAATTCTCTCTTTTTTGTCCTTTTCCTTTTTTTCTTTTTTTTGATTCACCCATCACTTTTGAGATTTTCAGTCTCTCCGTTTGCTTCTTAGGGTATTCACTTTTATTAATAGCTTGAAGGTGGAAATTGGTTGTGATTCCTCTTGCTAAATGTGAGCCCTATTCTAAAGTTGCTTTGCATAATCATATCCTTTTAGGAAATTAGAATAGTTTTAGAGACCTATTGATTTTGTGTGTAACAAATAGTCAAACAACATAAAATTAAAACACACAATTTATTCTTAGAGGTAGAAAACACAAGTAATCCAAACATAACCACTTTATAGCAACGATTCCAACTCATATCCAGAATGCCAAGAAATAGTAATAAGTTTTCATTCATAATGCAACAAAATGCAATTAAGTAGTGCTCAAAATTAGTCTTTGGTTAAGTCAATAATCAAGCAAGTTTTTGAAAAAACTTAAGGTCTTTTTAAATCGAGGCATGCATATCCAAATTTCATACTTAGACTAGCCCCAAAATCATCACAGATAGCTAAATTTATTTGCTCTAAGTGTGAAATACTAAAGAAATTTGTTGACAAAACACCAATTTTAAGAGTGGGCAATTCTTCCAAAATAAGGGTATGTTGAGATAGGTGAATGCAGTAAAAGATGTGCAAATGAAATGTAATTGCAACAAACACATTAAAAAGCAGAATGAAAATGATTTTTTTAAATTTTTTTCAAAAGAAAATGCAAACATACATGATGCAAACATACATACATTCTCATACTTTTAGACTAACATTGTCCTCGCCATTATATAAAATTAAAAACAAAAGTGAGTTAAAAATATGAAAAATGAAAATGCGAATATGATGCAAGAAAATAAAATTTAAAAATAAAACATAAGCAATAAGGAGAAAATTGGACTAAAAACTGAGAACTATGATGCAAAACATAACAAATAAGTACATTTCACATTCTCATACTTAAAACCAACATTGTCCTCAATGTTATGTAAAAAGTCAAAAAAAATAAAACAAATGAAAACAGAAGTATGCAAAGAAAATTTAGCGAATGACATGCATATGCGAGTAAATATGGGTCTCATTTTTATGCAAACAAAAATATAACAGCTTATTAAACATGCAGATCACCTAAGTTGCATGTCCAGAAGAGGGTAGTAAGGAAAGATATAACCTGGATGACATAATCAATCAGGAAATGGTGCCACTGCATGCCCATGACGTCTACATATTTTTGCAATTCAATTCTTCCGAGCTCAATTTCTTTATATTACTGTACAAGTGAACACAAAACACTAATGTTAATTTCTGAATGGACGAAATTGAATTAGTTCTAAAAAAGAAAATAAAATAAAATAATAAAAATGAAAGAAAGACATAAAAATAACAATGAAAAAACAATGTAAATGATTTCTGGGTTGCCTCCCCGAACAACGCTATTTTTATTGTCGTTAGCTTGAGCTACTCTGCATTTGGGGTGGATCGAAAGACATGTTCCTATTGGTAAAGATATCAAATGGGGGTGAAAAGGTGGTCTTCTTTTTATGTTTCATCAATATCCGATGTATGCTTATCATAGGACTTAACATTTTCAAATATGTGAATGTCCAACCAATTCCCTCTTTGAATCTGCGAAGATCATGCCACAACCCCTCTTTCTTTTTCTCACCAAGCTTACTATACATGATAATAGGCGGTCTGTTCTTCTCTCCCAAATAAGAGTATTTCAAGTGGAATGATAGTTTTCAATTTCAAGTTTGGTGGTTGAATATTTGAAGGAACAAGTTTTGGATCTGTGCTACTATGCGACGTCATGCCTATGACGTGGGGCCATTTCTAGAATCAGCTTTTACTTCATCCAATGCATCAAAGTCCTAAACAACGGATACCAAGTCAATATGTACAACCTTTTTTTTTGCCTAATTTGTGCCAAAATAATGGTGTAATAATATTTTTTAAAGCTATGTTTAGAGCATCACTATCATATAATTCAATCAATTTATCCGTTAAGCAGACTGCATTATCAATTGCATAAAGCGAAGGATAATTAATTAGATGTTCCACAGGTTCTGT
>CANYCX013537242.1:0-10836 GCA_948193385.1 Breynia disticha f. nivosa
CCTGCCACTGGTGCGGTGGCGATGGGTGGTGGTGGTCGGGTGACGTTGGGTTGATATATAGAGATATATCGATATATACGAGTGTTGTTGGTTGTTGTTTGGTTGATAGTACATGTTAAGGTGCATATTGACATTGAATTGATGTTATATATGTGTGAGAGATTATATTGTTGAATGTGTTTTGATTGAAAATGTTCACAGGATGATTATATAGATATTTTAGATTGCAACCGTTATACACAAGCTGTACTTAAATGATGCAGACTTAATGTAGTACAGAATAGAGGGCTATTAGATCAACACAAGATCGAGCCCATGAGTGTGTTGACTAAAATGATTTGTATTCCAAATATATAATCTATTGAGTTGTAACGGTTTATCCAAATTATAAAAATGATTGAATAAGTATATAAAAATATCTTATATTATTGATTAAAAGTACAATCAAAAGAGAAAGTTTTTGAATAGATGATTGAAATGGTTAACAGAGTTTTTAATTATATGATTAAGAATGTAATAAAGAATTGTAATAAATATAGGATGTTTTAATTTGGTATCAGAGCAGGGATTTGATCCTTTGAGAGTCAATTGATGTGTGATTTGTGACATGCATTTGTATGTGCATTGTGTGAAATGTGTGCTAAATCATTCTTATTTTTGTTTTATATATATGTCGTAGCCTAGACAGCTTATAGAGAGAGAGAGAGCAACAGACCCTAGAGATATTGTTTAGATGTCTTATGCAGGATCTAGACATGAGCCATATGATCCTGACCATCCATATTACGGTTCAGGTTATCCCTATCCGCCACCACCACCTTACTATCCTATGTAGAGGGATCCACCTTTGACTGATTACTAGATTAAATTCAAAAACTTTAAGAAATTGAAGAAATTAGGAGCTGTAGAGTTCAGGGGTACCACAGATCTATGACTGGTAGAGGAGTGGTTGGATCTAGACCTGACAAAAGTTGACCCAACCCGTTAACCCAACATGACCCGACACGAAGTTAAGCGGGTTTAAGTTTGCTTAAATGGGTTTGGGTCGTAAAAGGGTTGACCCGTTTATGACTCGTTTAAAATTTTGTTAAATAGGTAAACCCGACACGACCCGAATATAACCCGTTATAACCCGTTAAATATTTTTTAAAAATAAAATATTTATAATATATATAAAATTTAATTTTAAAAATATAAACATAATAAATATAAATATTTAATTAAAATAAATATAATAAATATAAATACTTAAATGAAAGGTATTTGATAAACGGGTCTTATGCGGGTTAGTTAAACGGGTTAACCCGTAACCTATTTAATAATTGGGTTAAATGGGTCGAATTAATGGGTCAACCCATCAACCCATTTAATAGTCGTGTCAATGTGGGTCATGTCGGATTACCCATTTAATAAACGAATTGGGTTTGGGTTTTGATTTAACAGGTCATGTTCGGGTTTGGGTTAATTATGTTAACGGGTCATGTTGACCCGACCCAAACCCGACTCATTGACCCGTTTTGCCAAGTTTAGTTGGATTTGATTATCTGAGTTTTCAAGATGATGCAGGCTACTGTTGGAGATAGGTTAGAGTTTGTTGTATCTTTGTTACAGGGTGATGCATACAACTGGTGGAAGATAGTTCCACATTCTTTAGAGTTTCCACGAGTGATTATGTAGGAGCAGTTTTTACTGGAGTTTAGAAAGAAATATTTACCAGAGGTATACACAAATGCGAAAAGAAAAGATTTTTTAGCTCTAAAAAGGGGAAGATGACTGCAGTTGAGTACGAGTTATAGTTTACCCAGCTATCCTATTTTGCTACAAATCTCATCCGTATTGATAGAGATAAATGTAGAAGATTTAAAAATGGTTTAAATAAGAGCATACATAAATAGATCCCTAGGTCAGAAACCAAAGATTATACAGTGTTGAGAGATGCGGTGATCAGGGCAGAAGAGCTTCTTAAGGATGATGAAGAAGAGGAAAAGAAGGTAAATAAAAGAGAGTAGTAGCTCTAGGAGAGTCTAGTAGACCGGGAAAGAGGCCTGAGTTTACCCCTACTCGCACTAGGTACTGAGGATATTTAGGAGCTTGATCAGGACATTCTTTTTATCAATCTTATCGAGGTAGAGGATCCAGTCGAGGAGGACAGGGTAGATCTATGTGTCCCCATTGTTAGAGATACCATTCAGGAGAGTGTTGGAGATTGACTAGTAGTTGTTTAATATGTGGATAAAAGAGATATTTATGATGGAATGTTCTGAAAGAAAGAACAAAGAAGTGATTGAGAGTGATTTTCCTCGTATACAGTCAATAGTACAAAGCAATGATCCTATGTCCATAACTAATGTAGTCGAGGACTAGGTAGAGGAGCTGCAGCTAGTTCAACATCTGATTGAGGTAGAAGAGCCTCAAGTTCACAAGTACAGGGACAGGCTAGAGTGTTTGCTATGTTCATAGAGGAGGCAACTAATGCCTTAGAGGTTATTACTAGTGAGTTATGTTTATTTGATGTTTCTACTTATGTACTTATAGATCCTAGATCTACTCATTCATTCGTAACACCTAAAATAATACACGTAATGAAAGTAAAACCAGAAACATTGACCCAGAGCCTAGGAGTCCATACTCTTTTAGGCAAAATGATGTGGATACATAAATTCTACAAAGATTGTATAATAAAGATTCAGAATACAAAGTTCACAGCCAATCTAATCCTACTAAACTTAACAAAATTTGACCTTATATAGGTATGGATTGGTTAGCTCGTCATCGAGCTAAAGTTGATTGTTTTACCAAGGACGCAATTGTGAGACTCAATATTTATAACCATTTATCATGAATATCCATAATTTCATAATAAAATATAATAAATTAGAGAGGAGAGAGAAAATAAGTAAATATGCATTTCATAAAATCTCAACCCAAATTCTTTCAGATACAAAAGCGGAAGATGTAAATAGTTTGGAAAACAAAACCAAACTGAAATGCATATATGTAATATATACAATCTGTGTACAAAATCCGAATACAAGGCTGAAAGAACAAAAAACTATAGCTCATCCTCGGACGATATCACTGACAAGTAGAATGATCACCGTAATCCGATCTGGTAGCAGCTACCTACGATCTGCACATCATTTAAACAATCAAATAGGGTGAGTATATAAAAATACACAGTAAGTGAATAACAGAATACTGTATCAATGAAGTGCAGGAGAAATCAAGCATTAATCCAAGGTTGTGCTTTATGAACACGGGGCGTGCTCATCTCAAATTTCCCAGCTGGCACGGTGTGCCATTCTGAACACGAGTCATTTTTAATGATTAGCACGGGTCGTGCTAGGTTGAGCACGTGGTTGTGCTCTTCACAACTTTCCAGATTTATACAAGCATGGAATGTGCTATCAAATTGGCCTTCAGCACGAGGGCGTGCTGGTCAACACAAGGACGTGCTGCCATTTTATTTTACACATTAAGTTTCAGTTCATTATTCAAATTCCAGTAAACAGGATCTTTTAAATGTTATGCATATCCAGCATACTTAATATACCATACCAATAGTGTTTATACATAAAAGCACTCATATGACAATCTTGTTTGCATCATAGGCATAGTAAGTATATGAACCAAAACACAGTAAACACACATGTACATTATACCATAATCAAGATATCATTCCAAATCAATTCTCATCATTCATAAATCACAAAGCATTAATAAATCATTCTAATTATGAATGCGAATCAAGTGCATATGAATGACAATGCAATCATATGCGAAATACTCCAAGGTCTCTCTTTCCCTTTTTTATCTTTAGTCCCAGACCAGCATCAGAAGTCCATCCGAAAATCATCGGTCCTAGACTGGCATCGAACCCAGTTCAGCATCGAGCCCAGCTCGGAATTATCCTCAGGCCCAGCCTAGGATATCGGCCCAGTGTCACACAATGAATTAATGTATTCAATGGCCACAATATCATATCGTATGTATTCTCAATCACAAAGCAAATCCATGCTTATATATATCAAATAAATATCAAATAAGGCATATAGCCAAATGAGCATACCAATCAATCATTAAGTTCATACAACAAATATGAACATTAAGGAAATAGTCATCACCATGCCAACAGCAATATCAACATCAAAATGCTCATATTAAACACATAAGCAAGACTCATAGCAAGCTTTAATGTTCAAAGGAATATATCATACATATGAGCATTCTTTTATATCAATTTCTTTACTTAAGCTTTCATAGCTTATCAATTATTCATACAAGTTTTCTAAGAACATATAAGTTCTTAATTGAGCATGGATAAATGTAAGGACACTTATGAAATCACTTACCTTGATGACTTGCACTTCAAATCCTACAAGAATTACATTCTTTATTGCTGAATACTCTGCTTGGATGATTTCTAGGGTTTCCAATGAATTGTCCTGCTTGTTTGCTTTGGTTGATGTTCTATTTGTAAATGAAACAGTAAGCAACTGATACTGTTCGAAATATCCCAGTCGACACGACCTCGAGCACTGGTCGTGCTCGTGCTTGTGTCGCGCATTTTTAGTAGGAGTTCTTGTTTAGTTGTTCACAATCTCGTTCTGTAATAAATTCAACGTGCCAAACTTCCAGGATGAGCATGAGGTCGTGCTGATCCTCAGCCATAAGCACGAGGGAGTGCTCTTAGACCGGGCGGCTTGTTATTTTTCTAAATTTTTCCTAAATAGTTTCGATTCGATCCTGTTTTAAGTTGTTTTTCATATATTTTAATTCCTATAAATTTTAGGACGTTACAGTAATAATTGAACCAACAGAAAAAAGTAAGTAATATTTTGTGGAGAAAGAAAGATTGTGCCAAGTTGTTTAGTATCAGCTATATATGTCTTTAAGATGATTCAAGTTGAAGGTGAATCTTTTTTGTCACTTATAGTTGATAGAACAACGTATAAAAATATAAAAGGAATGCCAATAGTAGAGCAATACTAGATGTATTTTTGGAAGATCTTATAAGATTACCTCCTGATAGAGAGACAGAGTTTACTATTGTGTTGATTCTTGGTACGACACCAATATTCATACAAACGCACAGAATGGCACCATCTGAATTATAGGAATTAAAAAACAACTACAAGATTTACTTGACAAAAGATTCATTCGACCTAGTGTTTCACCATGGGGATCACCTGTTCTATTTGTTAAAAAGAAAGATGGAACACTACGTTTATGTATAGATTACAGAAAGCCCAATCAAGTAAAAATTAAAAAAATATTCATTGCCTCGAATAGATGATATACTTGATAAGTTGTAAGATGCTACAGTGTTTTTAAAGATTGACTTAAGATTCAGGGTATCATCAATTAAAGATAGCACAGGAAGATATTCTAAAGACTGCTTTTCGAACCCGGTATGGTCATTATGAGTTTTTAGTTATGACATTTGGTTTAACTAATGTTCCAGAAGCATTTATGACATAGATGAACAAGATATTCCAGTCATTCCTCGATTAGTTTTTGATTGTATTTATAGATGATGTACTGATTTACTCGAGGAATATCGAAGAACACGATGAACATTTGCGAATCATATTGCAAACTTTACGAGAAAAACAGTTGTATGTAAAACTTAGCAAATGTGAGTTTTGGTTGGATCACGTAGTCTTCTTGGGACACGTGATATATGGACAAGGAATATCGGTAGATCTAAAGAAAATTGAAGTAGTAGTGAATTGGAAACCTCCTAAAACCATTGCTAAGGTACGTAGTTTCCTGGATATGGCAGGGTACTATCACAGATTGGTGGAGGGATTCTCGATTATAACTGCTCTGTTGACACGACTACTGAGGAAAAATGTATCTATCCAATGGAATGAAGAATGTCAGCAAAGTTTTGACGAATTAAAGTATCGATTGACTACATCTCCAGTGCTTACGATTCTTTCGAGTGAAGGAGGATTCGTCATTTATAGTGATGTTTCATATCAAGGACTTGGGTGTGTATTGATGTAAAATGGGAAAGTGATAGCATATGCCTCAAAACAACTTAGACCACATGAAATAAACTACCCAGTACATGATTTAGTACTTGCAGCGGTGGTATTTGATCTTAAGATCTGGAGACATTATCTTTATGGTGAGACATTTTAGATTTTTACAGATCATAAAAGTCTAAAATACTTAATGACCCAAAAAGAATTAAATATGCGCCAGAGAAGATGGTTAGAGTTATTAAAGAACTATGATAGCACAATTGAATATCATCCTGGAAAAGCAAATGTGGTTGCTGATGCACTTAGTAGAAAGTCAAATGTTGCTATATCTAGCTTACAATTAACACATATGATTAAATTGATAGCTTTATGAAGCTTGAATTCAAAGTTAGAATTAACTGAATTAGGAGTGTTAATAGCAACATTAATGGTTCGACTAATATTGTTAAGAAAGATAAATGCAACACAACAACAGGATGAAGAGTGCATTAGAATAATTGAACAGATTGAGCAGGGTTTTGAGATTCCATTTCAGCTGGTTAATGAATTATTGATGATGGAATCCAGAGTATGTGTATTGGAAATTGAGGGGATTAGACAAAAAATATTGAATGAAGCACATAACCCTCCTTACGCTATGCATCCAGTAATGACAAAATTGTACTATACTCTGAAACAACATTATTGGTTGCTGAATATAAAGAGAGATGTCGTTGAATTTGTATCCAGATATTTAGTATATCAACAGGTAAACTTTACCCAGTATCGATACAATTCTGGAAGTAGGAAAGGATAACTATGGGTTTTGTGATAGTATTTCTACGTACTCAGTCATGTAAAGACGCAGTATGGATGATTGTAGATAGATTGACTAAATCTGTGCATTTCTTACCAATTAAAATTAGAATATCTTTAGAACAATTAGTAGAATTGTATATACGAGAGATAGTTTGATTACATGGTAATCCTGTTTCTATAGTATCAGATAGAGATCCACAGACAGATGGACAAAATGAAAAAACAATTCAAACACTCGAAGAAATATTACGATTTTATCTTTTAGAGTTTCAAGGTTCGTGGGATCAGTGCATACTATTGATGGAATTTTCTTATAACAATCAATATCATAGTAGCATTGGTATTGCACCGTATTAAGCTTTATATAGATGGAAATATAGAAGTCCAATTTACTGGGATAGAGAAGAGGTAAAAATATTTGAAGGACACGAACTTGTACAAGAAATAGTACAAAAGGTGGAGCTGATTAAGAGTAAGTTAAAAGCTACTCAAGACAGACAAAAAGTTATTATCATCAGCATAGAAAAGAGATGGAACATAAAATTAGAGAGAAGGTATTTTTAAAAGTATTGCCCTGGAATGGAATAATGAGATTTGGAAACAAAGGAAAGTTGAGCCCCAGATATATTGGACCATACGAGATTATAGAGCGGATTGGTCCTTTAGCCTACAGACTTGCTCTACCTGTAGAGTTAGCACCGATTCTCGATGTTTTCCATGTGAGTGTGCTTAGGAGATATAGATCAGATCCTGCCCATATTTTACCAGAATCAAAAGTACAGATGGCAAAGAATTTAGCATATACCCAATAACCTATACAAATTATGGATCATAGAACGAAACAACTAAGAACCAAATAGATTCCAATGGTTAAAGTTCTTTGGAAACATCATAATCTGGAAGAAGCAACATGAGAGACAGAGGATAAAATGAGAAAAGAGTATCCACAAGTATTCACAAGTAAATTTTATATAATGAGTAATTACATTTGCATATAGGAACACATAAAATACGAGATAGTAAAGATAGATTAGTATAAATAATATAATATACTTGTAACACACAACACAAGTGAATTTTGAGGACGAAATTCTTTAAGGGAGAAGATTTGTAATATCCTCACCTTAAAAACCTTATAATTAATAAAGTAATTAAAATGATTAACAAAATTAAGAAATATCTCGATAAATTAAAGGAAATGTTTGGTTAATTCGAAGTTGATGGATGGTTGATAGTAAGTATATATAAAAAGGAAATTTTTGCAGGAAAACACAAAGTATAAGGGGTGATAGACTACACGTGGTGGACTACAAGTGGTGGTAGAAAAACATGTGGAGATGACCACGTGTATTACACTTTGACAACCTGTAGTTGGTGATTTCTAGCATGATTTGGAACTTGAAGTTGGAGGTGGCAAATGAAGGGTTTAAAAGCTAAGAATTAAGAAAGGAAACTAAGGCAGGAGTTAGAAAAGGAAGCAGAGAGAGAGAGATTTAGATCCAGAGAGTTAAAAAGGAAGAAGGGTTTGGGTGGAATTGAGCCAAAAACGAGTAATCGATCGTATAATCGAGCAGGATACCTATTGGTAAGTTGTTATAGAAAATTTATCAGAGTTAATTACGAAGTTTATATATAGAATTTATTGTGAATTTAGTCTAAAAGTTAGAAATTTTGGATAATCAATAAGATGGGGAATCAATAGGATTAAAATAGCAGCATGCATATTAATATGTTGTTACATTGAGTTTTATAGAGAGTTCTGTATATGATTATATAGGAAGACAGAGTAGATGAGCTGGACAAAACACGAGTATACGCCATTCGGAGTACTTCAGTTAGCAGGTGAGTAATTTAACTCACTTTTAAATTTCATTTAATATGCAATTTAAATACGTAATAGTAAATGATAGACCGATATCATATATGATAGGCAAATAAATAGTAAAATATAAAAATAGGCATATGTGTATGTGAATATGTTAAAGTGAAAATGTATATGCATATATGATTGAATTGCGATCAGGTATATGAAATATAAAAGGAAATTCGAACAGGTACGTGAACACTATCTTTGTGTGTATGTATACAGTTATACAGCTTCGACTGATAGTTATATAGTGTTGATAGGAGCAGCATATTCTACTACAGGATTCCAGCTTCGGCTGACAGATTGCAGGATTTATATATATATGAATGATTTCGTTATAAATGCGAATATAATGATAGTTAATATGATTTTGTTAAAAAGGAAAAAGAGTTGGATTTATATGATTTAATTATGATAGAATAATTGTGTATGTTTACATAATTAAGAATTAAATGAAAACTCACTGAGTCCTCAACTCACCAATTGCGATTGTATACTTTGTTTTTAGGATGATGTAGAGGATCCGATTAGCCTACGAGATTTCTATAGGTGGGTGTCGGCTGCTACTCCCACATTTTCTCTTTTCACCGGATACCAGTTAGGAGTCCACATGTTTGACATTTTCATGTTGTGTGTATATCGTACATGATTTTGTTGTTATGACTAATACTGATTGGGTTGAGATGGTTGTTCTTTGGTTGACTTTGGGTTGATATATATATACGAGTTGTAACGCTCTAAAAAATATAATCTAAAAAATATAATCTAATATTATTCCCAAACCGTTTTGGAAACAGACAACCAATTTGTATCGCGCTTAAAATGAGGGAAACGACAAACTGTTTGGAAAACCGTTTTGACTTATCGAGTTTAAAAATAGAATTGCGAGGGCATTTGAGAAAAAGAACCAATAACCCTAAAAGGTAGCCATCAACTTTTCTCTCTATAGTACCCTAAAAACCTTTCAACCCAAAGCCCAAAAACACCAAATCTAGCCTTAGAAACCCTAAATCTAGGGGATTTTGGTCTAAAGGACGAAGTGCTCGATGATTCTCTTGAAATAGCAAGGTAAGCTCTAACCTTATGTTTGATTCTTATGAGGTTTTGAGGCTAGGGTTGGGAAAATGAGTGTGTTTTGGATGAGTTATGATTAATAGAGGTAACGGGGGTGGTTTAAGAACTAAATACTGAGAATGGGAAGAGATTTAGAAGTTAGGGTTTGGGTAAATTTTAGGGGGTTTTGATAAATAAGTATGAGAATGTGAAATTGAGGGCAAATATGTGTTTAATATGGGAAATGTGATGTACTTGTGTAGGAGATGATATCTGGAACATGAACCGGAGTTGAGCAATGTGCCAACTTCGCGAATTTTGAGGTAAGCGCACCGAATCACACTTACCTTGGTATGTCTTACATCTGTATGGTTAAACATATTCAGTTGATTTTTGCATGAGTTGAAATGGTATATGGATTGTGTGATTAGAGTAAAATGTGCCACGAAAATGAAATATTGTGACTTAATTGATATAATGAAAGGGATGTGTACTATATGGGTGAATTGATGAATGTTGAGTGTTATGAGGACAATGTCCATTATGTGCGGTATAAAAAGTAGACATGGTGACTTGTGTAATTAGTGTGTATTGGTTATTTGAGAATAAGGGTAGGGTGTGACCCTATGCTTGAAAATGACTTACTATGGAAAGAATAATGATGAATAAGGTTAAAATGCAAATATGTTATATGTTATGATGTGTGTGAATTAAGTTAATGAAAAGAATGATGTGTTTATGAGTTATGGATTCCTGTAATTCATCCAGGATAAAAGAGAAGAATAAAACTGTGATTGATTTTGCATAAAAAGAGTACAATGGTACTTGGCTTGTGGTAATTGGTTGAAAATGTGTGGTGGAATGATAACTTGATTAAATTTTATGAAAGTATAGTGATTTAATGAAATGTCTGATTTGAGTTTGTTTAAATACAATGGCTGTGAATTAGTGATTTCGCAGGGAATGAGTATGAGTGTAATTGTGATGTTTTGGTTGTGATGTTATAAAATGTAAAATTAGATTGCCATGCTTAAACGAATTATCCAAAATGGAATGCGTGTGTTGCAATTACGTGCAAATTGTTGCATGGAAATGTGGCCTTAGGACTTGTGATGGCGCTGAGTG
>CANYCX013537491.1:0-10342 GCA_948193385.1 Breynia disticha f. nivosa
TGTGTGTTTTGGTGTGTATTTGAATGGTTGAGAGGGTGTGAAACATTATACGATATGAAAAGTGGATTATTGGGATGTAAAAATGTTGCTAAGTTTGGCTTGAATATGTGTGAATGGTTTATATGAATTGTGGAGCTATGCTCTGATTTGTGATCATGTTGTGTTATGATCTCTACATAATGATTTAGCATGTCATGGATATTCATGGATGTGTTATTTGATCATTTTCACATCATGCATACAATTGGGGCTCATTGGGAGCATGTAAATTTTATAATGGCTCTCGGGAGCAAGAATTTGAAATGAGGGAGGGTTACCGGCTCTTGGGAGCATAATTGCAGTCATAAATAAAACATACATTACTGCTGCACAATGGAAACTCGTTCCACATTTTAGTGTTCGAGTTTGCTGGCCTATACTGGGCATTATTCTGGCCCATACTGGGCATTTATCTAGCCTTTACTAGGCATAAAGTATATGGACCGTAGTAACTGTAACCTGTACTCCCGACAGACGAGGCCCGTTTGCAAACGTCATATGGAGTGGCCAATGAAGGGTATAAATGAGAAAAGAATGAACTGGGAGTATGAGTGATCATACTAGGTCATGCATTAGAGAACATGCATTCTCACTTTATCACGATTATATAATTGCTGATCGTTTAGTTTATATGACTTGTTGATTTGGCTTGAAATTTAATTACGGGTCATTTTGGTTGTGGTATATGTGACCTACTGTATGGCTTGTGAATGATTGATGGCTAAATCATGGTTGTAAATTGAGTGTATTATGTTTTGTTGGAATGTGATACGTGTTTGTTGGATATAAGTTACTTATGATGGATAATTTTGGATTGGAACGATATGGATTGATTTGTGAAATGCTGTTGTGAACTTTGATGCTTAATGGTTGGATGATTAAGTGTAAATCTGTAGAAATTCTGGATACAGAGGACTCGAACGGTTTAAGAAATGGTTTGCCAAACCGTTTCCCAAACTGTTTTGAAACAATTATTCATTCCAGAGGACCCAAATGGTTTAGAGAATGGTCTGGTTAAACCGTTCCCCAACCTGTTCTAGTTTTTAAAACATTCCAAAGAGGCCAAACGGTTTGACGAACGGTTTAGCTAAACTGTTCGCCATCCCTTTCAATTTTTGGCACAATCCAGAGGAGCCAAACGGTTTGACGAACGACCTAGCCAAACCGTTCCCCAAACCGTTCGGATTTGGTGGCTGGACAGAATGACCAAACGGTTTGACGAACGAGTTAGCCAAACCGTTTCCCAAACCGTTCGACACTGTTCATCACACTATAAACTTAAATTATTGGTATGGAGATGGAATTTATTCAATATGTGAATACATATTTGGCTAACACGTACAAATACATGAAAGTTGACCTTTACGGTAGTGTTGTTTACTAAGTTTCATGACTCACGTGTTTTATGCCTGCCTTGCTCGGCAGAAAGAAAAATGGGATAAATTTTGAACGCAAAGGTGGTACGAGCTGCTCCAGTTTAGGATTTGCTGTGAGAGAATCAGAGGTGGGTGGTGCACTGTGTAGGAAATTTTATCTTGTACATGACAAATCATACATAGTGCATTACTTGTATTTTGTGAGGTTATGATTGAAATAAGATTTTCCAGTTCTTTTTCTTTCTTAACCTGAACTGTTTTGTAAACTTTGTGATGTATTAGGGTTGGGCCTTCGCAAACTTTTGTAAATGTCTTGGTGAAATGAAATGTGTGTATTTATTAAAAATGAATTAAATTTCATTCCTCCCACTTTATTTCCTTATGTTTTATTTAAATTAATTTATATCAAAATTTTGATCTCCAAGTTCTAGTGCCATTTGACGGGAAGGAGAGAAAATACGTAAATGACAGTCGAATTTGGGGGTCACAAAAATCTCCTTATTTTTCTCAAAAAATTTGACAAACACATAGAGAGATAAAAGGAAGGTTTTATTTTAAAAATTTTAATCAATCCTAATCCTAATTGACTTAGGATTTTTGGTTAGGCTTTATAAAAGAAAGAGATGATTTTTGATTTTTATAAAACCCGAGCCTATTTAAAATAACCTAGCTATCACCTCTTTTCTCTCCATTGTCGTGGGTCTCTTTCAAAGGATCAAGAAGGTGATTCTTTCATTATTTCTTTAAGAAAATGTGACTTCAAGGGGATGATCATATGGGTTGATCAACGTGGTGCCTTTTGTTTCACAAGACTTTCATCCGATTGATAGCAAAATAAGGTCAATTGAAAATCCATTGTGCCAGTACACATATTCCGTTGATCCGTGTGTTATTTTTGTAGAGGGACAACACGTGTGGTTCTTTAGAGGTGTCTTGAAGTTAGTTTCAGAGTATTCCAAAGCTGTAGTTACTTTTCTTGATCATACATAATCGACCAAGCAAGGATACGAGATAAAGATTCGATCTTTTGTTTAAAGATTCAATCTTTATAAACTAGTAGTTAATATTCAATCTTTATGAACTAACAGTTAATCTTTAGGCAATATATGTTGTTAATCTCGATTTGGGTGTGAATCTTGGCTGAGTTTTTTAGTTTTCTTGATTTGTTTCCGCTGTCCAAATTATTTAGAAGCATAGAAATCCGGACATATATTTCTTAATATTGTCTGCATACTCCTCTTAAGTTTTATTCTACCGTTCACATACACCCACATTTATGTTTTTAATGTCTTTCCATACCCCCCTTTAAGTTTCATTATGGCGTCCGTATACGCCCACATTATTATCACTCATTGGGAACTTTTACCCTCATTTACTTATATTCTTTAGCGATCATTTTTCCTCATTTCATTTCCTTATTTTGATCAAGTTTTTATGATTTTAGTCATATGCTCACATGCATTAACACATCAATAATATTTTTATTCAATAAGCCAATTTGTTAATTCATCCAATAAGTTCATAATCATACATTTACATTTAATAATACATCCTAACATCATTGTCACACTTAACACATACAAGCGAGTTTATGCCATTTATGAATTTACAACAAATTTCAATCTTATTCAACTTATTTACTTCACACTATTTCAGTCCATTCATGTCTTTTCTCATAAACCAATAAGAATCATACAGCATTCAAAATCAATCCTCGAATCTTACCCCTTGTACAATCCAAATCAATAGTCACCTTAACATATACTCACAGTCACCTTATTTAAATTAACATAGCCAAACACATCTCTCATCAACATACACATTTATACCATGAGACTTTTTCTATATATGACACAATCCAATCAATCAATCAAACCAAACATATATTCAAGCCACAACCAAATCTCATATGATTTAACTCACTCAAACACATGACAAAAACATATGCATTCACATCACACGATTATTATCATGCATAATTAACCATGCAAAGACAACTAAAGGTAAGTAAGTATTGGGTACACACTCACCTCATAAGTTTGAGCTAGGTGTGCCCCTCTGGCAACCACTTTAACTCTACGTCGTCATCGACTTCTAAGAACAATAACCTTAAGCAAAGAATTCAAATACAATTGAAAATCCATTCTCTTACATCATTTTTATTCTCTCTTTACCAAATTCCTTACCCTTATGTCTTTCTTAACTCTAACTTTTCTTCTTATAAGGTTATAACCCTAGACCCTTTTTGCTGTCCTATCCTTCCACTCACACAATTGCTTAACATCTCAATGCCCAAAATCCATTTCATATTCTTTTCCCTGATTTTCCCTTACTCTACCACTTTTTCACTCTAAAGCTACCATCTTTTTCACTCATTAAACCCTACCTCATAACCCACTTCATTTCTAACTCCATCTAACTACACTTACTCACAAGGCCTTAAAATAATAACCAACAACACTTTTTTTATCATCCACTTTCATAACCAACCATAAGGAAGTTAGTTTTTTTTACCTTTTTGGGTCTCACATTCTAAATGAGAGATTTTCTCCTTAACGACTCTTTTAGAGTTCGTTTGATTAGTGTAGGATGAAAATATGGTTGAAGGTGTTTGGGGTTGGTTTTTAGTGTGTAGGAGGTTTGCTTTAGGGTTAGAAAATGTGTTGGTGTTGTAGAACGAGGTTTGAACTCATTTTTGCCTTATTTAGCCCAGTTTTTTTGACCCAAACAATCTAGTACACGATTTAGACAACCCTTGTACCAAAATCTTTTATTAAATTTTTTAAAAGCTATTGAGAATCGACCAAATGGTTTTATGCACAATTTGTGAAAGCTGTGGACCAGGTTGTTTGGCAACTTATGGTGCTATTTCTCTACTTTTTGTGTACGATACTGTCCAATCCCTTTCCTCTATTATTCTATTCAATAATCAACTTAATTTAGGGTAAATTTAAGGGCTATTTAACTTAATTAAAGGTGAATTTAATGGTGTTATCTGTGGTTGATTCTATTGCATTCTATTTTAGAATCAATCTAGGGATGCTGCTTCTTTAATAAACTCAACTCTTGACATTAAAGATAAATTATCTTTGTTCAATTTAGACATATTAAAGATCAAATAATGTATCTTGATTGACTTAGCTCAAATAATCAACAAAATCTATCTTTATAGACCCAAATACTAAGTGTATAAGTCTTTAACTAAGTAAATGCTTCTTTATTATTACTTAATAATGTTAGAACATTACTCTCATTTATCGGGATGAAATCCACATATTTAAAACATTATGTTTTTTTGTTTACTTGTACACAAAATTTCTATCTTCACTTTAATTGAATCTAACTCAATTGACTATCTTATTGGATTGAAGATCTTAAGTTTGTAATATTTACTTCAAACTTTGAAGTTTACATATCTTTCTTTGGTTTCTTATGCAATGGATTCTTATTCTACAACTATTTGTGAAATTGATTTTATTTCCAATCACTCAATAGGAACTCTTAGTACTCGCACCTTGCTCTGACTATTCTTTTTGAGAAGATGATCTCTTAAGAAGAAAATAGCTTCTGTGAGCAACAAAACTTTTATTCTCATCATGGGAATAAGAGTAATCCTACAAAAAAATAGATAATATAGATTTCAACTCTCGTTTGTTCACTTGTTAATTTCTTACTTGCAAACCTTCATCCTTCGCAAAGACACATACGATTTATGGCTTATCCATATCTCTTATGATGTCCTTTTTTATAGATAAGAGCTTTATGCTAAATTCAACAAGTGTGACTTCTGGATGTCTGAGGCTTTTTTATAGGACATGTGATTTCAACAAAGAGAGTGAAGCCTAATCCTAGTAAGATAAAGTCAGTTCATGAGTGGGAAGCTCTTAGGAGTGTTATTGAGGTTTGGAGTTTTCTAGGTTTAGCAAGATATTATCGTATATTTATTGAGGACTTCTCGAGGATTCCTAGACAGATGACAACTTTATTGTGAAAGAATGCTCCATTTGTCTAGAATGATAAGTGCGAAGAGAGTTTTTGAGAGTTGAAGAAGAGACTAGTTGAAGCTCTAATGTTAATGTTACCTTGACATGGAGGTGGATTTGTTGTTTATATCGATGCTTTTGGAGCTGGGTTAGGTGGAGTGTTGATGCAACATACTTCACGATAGTTACGACTGCACAAAGCTAACTACTCTACTCATGATCTGGAGTTAGCTGCGATCATACATGCTATGAAAGTTTGGCGTCTTTACTTATATGAGGATTCTTTTTAAATATTCACTGATCACAAAAGTCTCAAGTATATTACGACGCAGCGAGAGCTAAACCTTTGACAGGGGAGATGGATAGAGCTTCTTAAGGATTATGAATACACAATAGAGTATCATCCCAGAAAGGAAAATGTAGTCGCCGATGCCTTAAGCAGAAAAGAAAAAGGGGATGATGATCCAGTGAGTTATAGAGCAGAGTCACTGTTTGCTTTACAAGAGTTACAAGTGTAGTTAGATTTAGTCGAAAATCAAATGTTAGCTAATATCAAAGTTCGAACCCAGATGAGAGAGATGATTGCATCACATCATGTTGAGGATGATCATCTCATGCAAATAAAGAAGAAAGTTGAGAAAGGGAAAGTGGGTACACACTGACTTGATGACGACAGTGTGTTATATTACAGGGAAAGGCTATGTGTTCTGGATATTCTAGAGTTGAAGAATGGGTTAATGGTGGAGGAGCATTGTTCACCTTTATTAGTTCATCCTGGCAGTACGAAGATGTATATACATGCAAGCGTTGTACTGGTGGGTGCATATGAAGCGAGACATAGTTGAGTTTGTCTCTAGATGTTTGCCTTGTCAGTAGATCAAGGCAAAACATCAAACACCAGCAGAGAAATTGAGACCACTTGAGATTCCAGAGTGGAAGTGGGAGAAGATCACCATTATTAGGTTACCAAGGACATTTTGACGTCATGATGCTATCTGGGTGATAGTAGGTCGACTGACAAAATTAGCTCACTTTTTAGCTGTCTGACAGGAAGACTCGTTGGATAAGCTAGCCAATTAATATGTTGCTGAAATTGTCAAGTTACATGGTGTTTCTACTTCGATCCTGTCTGATCATGATCCTAGGTTTACATCGCTATTTTGGAGGAGTCTTCAGGATGCGATGGGCACTAGATTGAGGTTTAACATGACTTTCCATCTGCAGACTGATGGTCAGTCGAAGAGAATGATTCAAATAGTTGAGTACATGCTCTAAGCGTGTGTTTTAGAGTTTGTTGGTAATTGGGACGATCATCTACCTTTGGTTAATTTTTCATACAATAATAGCTATCATTCTAGTATCGGGATGACACCTTATGAGGCATTATATGGTAGACGGTGTCGTAGTCCAACTTACTGGGATGTTGAGGTTTTACGATAGATAGAGGGACTAGAGTTGGTTCAGCAAACTCTAGAAAAAATGAATATTGTGAAAAGATGTATGTAAGAGGCCTAGGATCGTTAGAAGAGCTATTACGACCGACATTATCGAGATATAAAGTATCCGATCAAAGATAGGGTTTTCTTGGGAGTGTCACTCTAGAGAGGTGTTATTTAGTTAGGGAGACGAGGTAAGTTGAGTCCTAGGTATATCAGACCATATGAGATTATTGAGAGAGTGGGACCACTTGCGTACAAGTTGAGACTACCAAATGAGTTGTCCCGACTCTATGATGTGTTACATATTTCTATGCTGAGACGGTACCGATCAGATCCTAGCCACGTGTTGAGAGCTCTAGAGATAGAAGTATCTGATGAGTTAACATATACATAGGAGCCTGTTGAGATTTTGGAATGACAGTTGAGACATCTTTGGAATCGTGAGATTCTGATGGTATTGGTGAAATGGAGTTTCCATTCACTTAAAGAAGCTACTTGGAAGGTTAAGTCAGATATGAGGAGACAATATGCCTATCTGTTTCCAGACTCGACTTCGGGATCTTGAGGTATGATTTAATATTTATGAGTTTGAAGTTGGATATGGTGTTTTAGTTGCTGATTTGGTGTTATAATTGTAAGTTAAGTGAGAAACTTAACTTGATATGCTTTGTGAAAATGAGGGGCAAAGCTTAGATGATAATGAGACAAGTTTAGAGCTTTGCATTGTTGACTACAGATACGTTTTGGGATTACAGGTCTGGTTAAGCCCATGTTCTTGTTGCTGTGTTTGCTACAAATTGAGTTTGTAAGTATGGTAAGTTTGGTTAGAAATGTACCATATTCTAAATCCTTTGCGATTTGATCCGTTTTAAATTTTGGGGATGAAATTTCCTATGTAGGGGAGATTTGTAACGTCTTGGAAATTGTATGGGATGCTGAAATTTTAAAATTTATTCTCGAGTAACCAATAATTTTAGCAATATTTTTTCTATAATGATCAAGTAAATAATATATACATGCACCCGTGGATTTTCAAATGTGTCATACAATAAGTAGAAAAACTTATACACATTATAAGAAATACAATTCTTATTAAATCCCAAAATGCAACCCAGGTGAAATCGTGAAAAGCGATCCTCCGATCTCACTCATGGAAATCCTCCTGTACCTGCACATATTCAATAGCAAAACAAAGGTGAGTATATAAAAATACTCAGTAAGTAGGCCTAGTGTTGTTATGCTGGTGCACAGGGGAACCTTCAGCCAACACGGGTGTGTTCGTGGAAAACACAAAGCCATATTCACGCCTAAATTCCCTTATGGCTCGTCACTGCCATGTCACATGTGGTTTTTAACACATTTCACACCCAACACGTCTCAAATCATGACACACATATTTAATCTGATCATTCTCATCACGATTACAATCATACAACGAAACCCCTTTAATCC
Source organism: Breynia disticha f. nivosa (assembly GCA_948193385.1). Classification (NCBI taxonomy): domain Eukaryota; kingdom Viridiplantae; phylum Streptophyta; class Magnoliopsida; order Malpighiales; family Phyllanthaceae; genus Breynia; species Breynia disticha. The sequence goes on from CANYCX013537491.1 coordinate 8,290, forward strand.
ATTTTTATATCCATACTAAGAGTTTACACTCAAACCAAAACAACTTATTCATAACACCTTAATAGACACATAAGTCCTGCATTCATTTCACTTCCTGTCCATTTTCAATTACTCGCAATTGAAATATTTAGCATATGTATACATATATTCATCCAACATACCATGCTCAAACACAACTCATTCAACACGCCCATACATGATCCATCTCATATAGATATATAGTCATGATTCACTTTTCCTCATTTTCATCTTTTCATCCTATCTATACAATATTGTTAAACTTTACATGTCAATATTAATCAAATAAGTCGCTACCCATGCATACAAACAATCGTACATATCCGCTTGATAAATCCACCTTCTTAGTTATGGAATTTGACAATTTATATTTAATTAAAATTACAATTCACATTAGTGAATTTCATGAAGTTCAAATGAAGATACAACTAGGCCAAAATAATTCAGTTTGGAAATCATTTCAGCTCAATATTGGCAGATACTTGAAATCACAAACATGACAATCAAACAACATTATGAAGTCACGAACGTGACTCAAAAGAGCCATGAACGTGACTCATATTTACAGTCAAACATGGACAGCATGGGAGTCACGAACGTGACTAACTTCAATCACGAAAGTGACTCGCAAAATCCAACCTAAAGTGTGGATAGATGGCCAGTCCAAAACGTGACTAATGATAGTCACGAACATGACTGGTGTGGATGGACCAACATCTTGATTAGAGGGGCAGTCACGAACGTGACTGAGAATCCTCAGCTCACATCTTGGTCCAAAATATCAGTCACAAACGTGACTGAGAGGAGTCATGAACGTGGCTGATTGGCTGCCCACATAATCAACATTTCACACTCAAAACCACCCCAACAACATCCATGCATCATTGCAAGTCTCAACATTCACATATTAATTTCACACCACAATTTTACTTGAAATTTTCATCACATCAAGATCATAATTAGCACCTTTCACATGTGATCATGGCGATTAATTCACTCTAACATTCAACATATTATGCGTTCAACCAACTAACAATCATCATCATAAATTATGGCAAGCATACACAACACATATTAACATCATTTCACTTTACACATTAACACATAAAAAAACAACGTATCACACTACTCATTTTTGTCCCTAGACCTACCAATCCATGTAATAAACACCATTTCATAAGGGACGTCTAATCTCATTCTTACTTCTAAAATCACGTATAATTATATTATAAGATACACAATCCATAGTAGGTATCAAAACCATTTCATCCATCCTTAACCCAATATTCCAATAATCATAATCACAAGCGCATAATAGCATACACATTCATTTCTTAAAGAATTTCACTGTTGGGTTTTCTAACGTGTTTAGACTTAATGGCAGCAAAATAAAACATAAAAAACACATAGTAACAACCAAGGACTCAACGTAAAATCAACTTAAACATGCTAGCTATAATCGGTTTGCAATATTTAAACATAAAAATCAAAACTTGTTAAGAAAAATCTCACCTTTGGTTGTCTCCTTCAAAACCGTAGCCTATATGATCAAGAACAATATCTACCACTCCAAAATACACTGAAGTGGCCTTCGTGACGCCAAGAAAGAACCCCAGGCACGTTTCCTCTACAGCAATAACACACAGATTAGCAAAAATAGTGTACTAGCACAAAGAGAATAACGTACCACCTCTTTCTTGGTCAGTTTCGAAAGAGTTATTGTGAAAACAAAGGGACCACGCTAATTAAACTATATAATCAGCCCCTAATTCTCACTTCACTCTTGAGGAGGCTCACGGCTAAGAGGATTGGTGTTTAAGGGGACGGTTCACAATGGTGAAAACTCTAGGGTTTTCCTAAATTAAATAGCTGACGAGCGGTGTCAACAGCCCTACTACAACTCAAATAAATCTCTTGACCTAGATATCTTGATTTAGCATAAGGCATGTCGCTAACACCCTTATTTAAAGCTAAATCACTTTTCTTGATCTCTATGACAAAATTGATAAGTTCGAACAAATGACTTAATCATTTT
>CANYCX013539540.1:0-11493 GCA_948193385.1 Breynia disticha f. nivosa
GAGATTTGTATTGATATGAGATATGACTGGTGTGCGAATGACTATGTAAATTGATTGAGTTGTTTGATTAGGTTAGAGGAGGATCGTATTCCGAGATGGGATATTGATTGTCCCTACACACATTTAAAATTTACAAATCAATTATAGTGTACGAACCTTACTGAGTATTGTAAAACATACTCACCTCTGTTTATGTGTCTAAATGTTGCGCAGGATGCAGATAGCTGCTACTGGACCAGAGCTGCAGTGATCAGATTTTCTGTCAGAGCTTGCGATTGTCTGAGGTCGAGCTCCACTGTTCTATTTTTGCGTGATTCCAGTTTTGACTTTGTACATATTTTGTATATGATATTATTTTGAGTTTGAAAATGTTGCAAACTTCTTTTGTTGTTTTTGCTGTAAACCTTTTATGTTACGACTGTTTTGGGCCCGAGAATGTTATAAAATGTTGTTTCATTTTCTCTCTCCTCTTATTTTTCTCTTATTTCACTCTGATTTCAGTATGATATCTTATTATTTTATAAAGATTATTGATTATCAGGAAAACAGGTATTTAAAAATGAGTTCTACAATCTTCTTTTATCTCACATTAATCTTGTCTTAACTCAATACAAGCTTCCTAAATTTTCCCCTCTTTATCTACATACATATTTTCACTTAAGAAATCATATTTTATAAATAATATTTGTCTTAAAAATCATGTAAGAAATGATAAATAATATTTCTCATCCATATTGGATCCAAAATTGGCCCAAATGCCCAATCTGGCCCAATAGCCGAATTTTGACCTAAGGTGAAAAATCGAAAATACCCTTTTTTAGTTTTCTATCATCCATGTGCAATATGTAGGACTATTTAATAAAGGTAATGAATTTAATAATTCATAATCATAGGTGGTCTCTAGAAAGACATTATGATCATCCTAAATTAAATAGCGAATGAGCGGTGTCAATAGCCCTATTACAAGTCAAATTCATCCCTTGACCTCCGATATCATGATTAGCATAAGGCATGTCCCAAATGCTCCTACACCATTTTGCACACAATCGCAACATTAACACTACCTCACACATAAATCCTCTCAAGCTTATGCCTAAGGAACATAACCGACACATTAGTCTCAACCTATTCCACATACTCTCTTCAATCTTACCTACAAATTCACTAAAGCTCACACATTCTTAAATCTTCACTCAAAACCCACACAACCCCAAAAAATCACTCTAGAACTTAATAATTTCAATAAAACCAAGAACTTACCTTATTCCAAGTAGCTTCAACTCAACAATCTACCCAAGAAATCATTTTTGGTTGAACCTTTGGAAACTAAGAGTGAAAACGATGGTTTTTGGTTTTGGAAAGAGGTGTAAGATGGTCTTTTTCTAGTGGGAAAAGGGTAGGATCGGCTGGGATTAAGGTCAATGATCTATCCTCTCCTCTCTCTCTCCATATCTTCTCATATACATATCTTATTTTAAAATTCTACCGCTCAAAATGGTTTTTAGAATGGTTTCACAAACCGTTTGGCAATCCGTTCGACTCTTTCGGTGCGCACATCAAATGTTTTGACTATGCTGGGAATGACTTTGGGAATAATTTACTCAACCCATTTCCCAGGTCGTTTCCCCTGTAGATTTTGACTAAGTTTTGCAAAATTCTCTGTTATATTTTTTGGGCATTATAATTATGAAAAAAAAAAGAGAGGAAAAGAGATGAATTTGATTGATTGGTTGATTAGTTGAATGTTGGTGAAATGCTGAATGAATCTTAAATGAATAGAATGTTGGTTGAAATAGGTTGTTGTTATTGGATAAAGAGATGTTAAATTGAGTGGGGAAATAATGCTTATGCTAAAATCTTTGGTCTTTTATGGTTACTAACCACTTGACAAGGCAAGAAAGCCTTGATCACAACTTGTCATTTTTTAGCTCATATTTAGCAAATCCATCACTGTTTTATCATTATCAAAAAGGGGAAGATTGTTGGACCAATGGTGGTGAACAATGAAAATTCCTTCTAAGTTTTAAAAAAATTAAAAAATTTGTGAATTTAATAAATATAGATTTCAAGTTGAAAAATTGCAAGAGATGTTGCACAAAAGTTCAATAAAATTGACAAGAAAGGATTTACTTGAGTGCAGTGAATTTCAATCAAGTAAGTGAAAAATGCAAGTAATCATTCAAATAGTAAGTGTTCCAATAGACTAGTGATCTTGGAAAAATAGGTGGAAAATAGTAACGACTAGTTTGGGGACCACAAGCCAAACCAGTCAACTAGAGTGAAGACCAGTCCACTAGTTTTGACCTCTGCCACGAATACAGATCAGAAAATCTTCAAGATGAGTCAAGGATCAAGGACCACTTTTTGGAGATTTCAAATTTGAAATCTAGAGTAGTTCAGTCGACTTATGTATTTTTTAGTCGAGTAATGTGTGCTGCAAGGCAGATTAGACGACTGACAAAGTGATTAGTCGACTAGAGGTCTGAGAAGTCTGGAAGGATTTTCAAGTGGTCACCAATCAACTGAAGAACAGACCAGTCGGCCAGTTCAGTCAAATTAGAATAGTCTTCTAGCTTGAATTAGTATAGAGTAAGCGGTAGGATTTGAGCCAAAAATCAAATCGATTGTAATGTTTCTTGAGCTAAAATTCAATTGTAAAAGAAATAGTATAGTGGATTGTAGTGAAAATCTTAAGTGAGAGCCTAGGTAGTGGAGTAGGTGTTCATCATTGAACCACTCTAAATCCTTTGTTTTTTCTTGTTCTTTACTTTTCTGTAAAAATTATCCATTCTCATAACCCCTATACAAACCCCTTTTTAGAGATTATTTAGACTCTACGTCCTAAGGCAAAACCCAAAGTAAAACCTGTAAGAAAACGCAAACGGAAGTTAGAAAGAGATTAAACATAGAATCGAATTGCAGAATTGTAAATGAATGCAATTTAAATAAAAATACGAGTGCTAAATCGTAAACTAAAGCTAAGGAGTCATGTAAATCGTAAAGGAAACACCTAAAATCTACTCTAAACTTATGAAAACTGATGGATTTCATAAAATCTGACCGAATCCTCTCTAAAAACTCTACTACCTAACCTAAACTAATGCCTCAAACCCTTGAAAACCCCATCTTTATATAAAACGAATTGTTCTATTGCTTGACACAGGCATGCTAATTTCTACACGGGTTGTTCTTCGTGTTTTAATCAATTTGCATGATGTCAACACGTGCAACACACACCTCAGTTGAAAATAATTCAGCATGGCCCTTGTTTTGAGCAGCACAGTTATAGTACTGTGTCTAAACACATAACACGATGGGTGTGCTCTCATAGATAGGTCACGCGTGGAAATCTGGGAATGAATAGTAATTAACACGTTCCATGCTGAGACAACACACCTAGTGTGTTGGCATTGTTCATGTTTGTTTCTATCTAGAACACCTGCAAACCTGTCCACATATCTGCCTCATACAAATATCATCATAGATTATTCAATCGAGAATAAAGATCATGCAAAAATAGTCGACAATCTAGAAAGATAAGAAATATTCTGCGTGTAAATATCACATTTAAATTTATAAGATGTTTTCAATTATATGCAGTTTTAAATGTGATTATTAGGGAAAATTTAGCTAACATACACACATAATATACACTTTAAAGTATGCAAAATATACAGATATTATGCGCACATCGCTTATTTGCACTTGACAAGCGATGGAGAATAAATAATCATGACACAACAATGTAAGATTAATCATTCAGCACACACTTTTTTACTAATTGAAATATTTGTGTTTTGAAATGTTAGACTGGAATGGACTCAACAAAGTTTGATTTGGTAAATAAAATCAATCCAACAAAAGAATTATGGATAATAAAAGTTTAAGCAATGAGGTTATGGAAAGTTCCTGCCTACAATAGAACTGACAAAACTAATTCAATTGATACGATATTGATGGACGAAAAGGTATTGTCATGCTTGATTATTTTTTTATTTATCTTTTGTCAACACTATCATTTTTTTAATATTTCATGTGTTCTTTCTTTTTTATAAAAAAAATAAAAAAATAGTGTTTTAATATTTAAATAAAATAACATTTTTTGTTATTTTTTATAATGGATAAAATATTCTTCTTTTGCTATATTCATATGTCTTATGATTCCAAAAAATTGTGATGATTTAATTCCTAAAAACTTTCACAATTATATAACCATTTTTTTTATTTTTAAATCTAGAATGATAAGATTCAAGCGATTGTAAAGAACACTCAACTTTACAGGTACATCTAGAATGATAAGATTCAAGTTGTTGTCAATAGAATTTCTGAGTAAGATTTGATGTTTATGCAATAGATGGAAGCTAATAAGGAGTAAATTAGGCTAAAAAAAATTGATATATTTAGAATTTCCTCAGAAGTTTGGAAGGAAGTTGGATTTCATTATGGATCAATAAGTGAAAATGTTAAGAAATGGTGTCCAAGGTAGTGTGGGATGCATGTATAGAGAATCTTTTATGTTCAACACTTTTGCTTAAGATTGTGAAGGGATCAACATATTTTGAGGATATAAGAATTATTGATAGAGTGACCTACCCAACCTTTAAAAATGCATGTTTCTCTTTAGGTATTCTCGATGATGATAAAGAGTATGTTGAAGCAATACAAGGAGGTTCTTTCGGGGGGTCTGAAAATTATTTGCATTCTTTGTTTGCAACATTATCCTTAAATAGCATTAAAGGCCTCAAGAAGTTTGGGATAAAACATGGAATCTTCTCACAAAAGATATTCTTCACAAACAACGATTAATTTTTAACAATATAGGTATGTTAAATGAATTTTATATCATATTATACTATATTATATTATAAATTTAATTGTTAAAAATATATGTTGAACATGATATAATTTATAATTATTGATTGATTATTTTTTAGTTATAGTGTATGAGTCATTGCGCATATTATTGCTATTTGAGAATTTGATTTAGATATAACAGTGAAATTATTTGTAGAATTCTAAATGACGGGTGAGAAATTAAAAAGATATGCCTTGTTGATATTAAAAAGATACTAAAAAAGAGAAGCAAGAGTTTAAAAACTATACAACATTGTCATTATTAGATTTAGCATTGATGGAGGCAGTCAAAAATAGGTTGATAAATGATGAGTTGAATTATGATAGAGTGTTTTTTAAGCTGGAGCACATAAAACTTCTACCATCATTGAATGATGAACAAAAAAATAAAACTGTCATGAATGCTGTGATCAAGGATGAAGGATGTGCTTTCTTTGTTTATGGTCATGGAGGCACTAGAAAGACATTTGTTTGGAGAACATTAATAGCTACTCTTAGGTCTAAAGGTGACATTGTATTGTCGATTGCTTCCAGTGGAATTGCAACCCTTCTTATACCCAGTGGTAGGACTGCTCATTCAAGATTTGGAATATTGTTGGTTATTAATGAAGACTCAACACGCAACATTAAACAAGAAAGTGATTTGGCTAACCTAATAGCCAATTCTCAACTTATTATATAGGATGAAGTACCGATGATGCATAAGCATTATTTTAAAGCATTAGATAGAACACTCAGAGATATGTTAAGATTATCAAGGGAAAATAGTATGGGCATACCTTTTGGTGGAAAAGTTATTGTTTTAGGTGGGAACTTCAAACAAATATTGCTTGTTATTCCAAAGGATATAAGACAACGAATAGTGTCTTCTTTTCTTAGTTCATCGTACTTGTGGAACTTTTGCAAGGTCTTAAAATTATCAAAGAACATGAGGTTACAATTCGGTAATTCCAATCAAGAAACGAAGGCGATGAGAACGTTTGCAGAATGGAAATTGAAAATTGGAGATGGTATGGTTGGCGAAGAAAATGAGAGTGTCACTGATTTTGAGATTCTATACAATATTCTAATTAGAGATTCTGGTAATCAAATTGGAGGAATTGTCGAAAGCACTTATCCTAATTTGATAGAAATTCTTAAGATGTTAAGTTTTTGCTAGCATTTGCCATATTTGCTCCTGCTTTAGAGATTGTAGGCATACTTAATGATTACATTATATCTGTTTGGCCAAAAGAAGAGATAAATTATCTAAGCTCAGATAGCATTTGCAAGGTCGATGATAACTCAAATATATATTTAAATATGCTTATAAACCGTAACATTTGAACAAAATATGTGCCTTAAGGTTACCCAATCACAAGTTAACACTGAGAGTTGGAGTGTCAGTCATGTTGCTTCGCAATATTGACCAATCTTCTGGTCTTTACAATGAGACAAAGTTGAGAGTATCTCGATTAGGGAAACATATTATTGAAGCTGAAATAATTGTCGGACAATTTACAGGGAAAAAAGTCTTCATAGCTTGGTTGGTTTTTACTCCATCAAATCTTAGGTTGCCTTTTAAATTCCAACGGCGCCAATTCCCATTGGTGCTTTGTTTCACTGTGACAATTAACAAAAGTCAGGGATAGTCTTTATCACATGTTGATTTATATTTTCCTAAGCCTATTTTTAGTCATGGAGCAAGACTAGATTGAAAATTCTCATTTGCAATAAAGAAGAAAACTTATCTAATTTTACAATAAATCTCTTATTCAAAGAAATTTTTTAGAATCTGTTACATTCATTTTAAACATTTGAAATGGCTAGTAATAAAAATAACTGTAGAAATGTTATAATTTTTAGATAAAAAAATGTTTATTCTTGCATAAGGATTTGATGAACAGTTATAAATCCTATCTTAACATGTAACAAATATACCAAATAAAGAAAACAGAAACTAAAAGTCAGTTCATCCGTCCAATATTGTTTCCTATAATGTCCATCTTCTTCTAAACACCAAAAAACCATAACCAGAAAAATATATTCTTGCAATGTAAGAAAATGAACCAAACCACATTCATTCACAAACAGAACCTCCACATTAAATCAATCTAACCAATCTCTCTCTCTCTCTCCCCCTCCATTTCTTCAGAAAAAGAGAGGGGGAGGAGACTTATATGTGCCTCTATGTGCCCTATTCTCTTCAAATTTTGACCACGAATTAGAGGAGAGACAGAACTACTCTGTTTTATTCAATGCAATTTACGTTCATAGTCCCTCAAATTCTCATATGGGTATTCTCAGTATTAGTTTCTTATTCATCATTGGCATCTCGCACCTCTGAAATCAACCTCCTTTGTGGATCCCCTCAAAATGCATCCAGCGGTAGCGTTACCAAGTCTTTTCTCCCAAAGATTGTGGAAGTCATGGAAGCAGTTCAAAACCAAGTGGATGATCACAAATGGGGCTATGATTCCGTAACTTCTCCATCTCCAACAGTCTACGGCTTCGCACAATGCCATAGTGACCTCTCTGATTCTGATTGCAAACTCTGTTTCACCCAAGGCAGAGTAAAATTGCCCGGGTGTCTTCCTGCCAATTCTGCTCGGATATATCTTGATGGATGCTTCCTTCGTTTTGACAATTACAGCTTCTTTAAAGAGTCTGTTGATCCTAGACACGACAACGTGAATTGTAGCGAGCCGAAAGGTGTCTTGAATGAAAGGTCTTTCCGGGATGAATTTCGACGCAAAGTTGTTAGATTGATTGATAATGTGACTGAGATGGCAATCAGGAACGGTACATTCGCAGTAGCGCAGGAGGAAGGTGGTTTGATTCCTGCGTTTGCATTGGGGCAGTGCTGGATTACACTCGATGAAGTAGGTTGCAGAAAGTGTTTGATGGCTGCAGGGTCTAAATTGAAGAAATGTGCTCCTGGTTCAGAAGGCAGGGCTTTGTTCACTGGTTGCTTTGTGAGGTACTCCACGGAAAAGTTCTTTGATGCCTACAATGAGGATTATACTGACAAACTTGTTGTCCATCATAGTAAGATTTACTCTAGGACTTATATTATTTTGTTTATGGGAGAAGTTGATCCATGGTCACAGTTTTATTAGGAACAAAATAAATCATTTGAATTAGCCTTAATTCGCTTGAATTTCTAATTTGTTTGGTCTGATTTCTTCATGTGTAGATTCTGAAACTGGTAAGATACTAGTTGTAGCCATGGCGGCAGCTGGATTCCTTCTGCTTTCTGCATTTGGTGCTTTCATCGGGTACGAGAGATTGTCTAAAAGGAAAGAAGGTAATTTCAAACTTAAAAGTTTAGTGGTATTAGCATAGTCTTCAAATTGAGAAATTGATCTGCCTTAAAAGATGAAAATAAAAACTTGATTAGACTAAACTGTTCTTCTTAAATTCTTTAATGGTTTTAAGGATTATTTGCTCTTTTTTGTTCAACAGTTGAGAGTGGTCTTAGAACCTTTCATGGCGGATCAAATTTGAATTTCAAGTATGAAGTGCTGGAGAAGGCAACTGATTTCTTCGATGACTCAAAGAAACTAGGCCAAGGAGGAGCTGGTTCTGTATTCAAAGGAAATTTGCCTGATGGAAGAACAGTTGCAGTGAAGAGATTGGTGTACAATACACGTCAATGGGTTGATCAGTTCTTTAATGAAGTAAACTTGATCAGTAATATCCAACATGATAACCTTGTAAGACTGTTGGGATGCAGCATTGAAGGCCCTGAAAGCCTTCTCGTCTACGAATATGTTCCTAATCGAAGCCTCGATCAAATTCTCTTTAGTAAGTATTACATTTCATCAAGATTCGTGTTACGTTTAGGAGTGGAAATTCGTGTTATCGTGTCAGATTCATTCATATATAGCAGCACAAACATTAACAATAATAGCGACATGAGTTGAATGTTATTTGATGTAGTTAAGAACACAATACACATATTAAGTTGGCAACAAAGATTCAACATCATACTGGGAACAGCAGAGGGACTATCATATCTACATGGAGGTGGTGGAGTGAAAATTATTCATAGAGACATAAAGACAAGCAACATTCTTCTTGACGAAAAACTTACTCCAAAGATTGCAGATTTCGGGCTTGCTCATGGTGTCACTGACAACTCTCATGTTAGTACTGGTATTGCAGGAACACTGTAAGGAAATAGACATTTTTGTTTGTTTGCCAACATCAGTGTTATCATTATAAAGATTTTAATCCGTGACTGAATCTAAACAATTTTTTATCTTTGTAGAGGATATATGGCTCCTGAATACCTCATTCGAGGACAATTGACTGACAAAGCTGATGTTTATGGATTTGGAGTTCTTGTTCTGGAAATCACAACTGGCAGAAAGAACAGCGTTTTTGCACAAGGATCAAGCTCAATCCTGAGTTCTGTAAGTTCTTGACAACCGTTAATCTATGTTCAAAGCTTGTGTTGTTGTCTAGATTCAGCATCGACGCCCTCACCACTAAGATTACAAATCATGCAAACTAAAATAAGATAAGAGATCGGGGCTCTACCAGGGCGTACTCTGACACTCAAGTTAGTATTTGTATATTTGTTTTAGGTGGTAAGAACGTCGTTGCGGAATCTACGCAAGAACAACTTATACCAATGTTTAAGGCTTATTTTCATACAATCTTATTTCTTGAAACATGTGGTTTCAGGTATGGAAACATTACAAATCAGATGGACTGGACCTCTCTCTTGATCGATGTATAAGAGGTGTGTACCAATCGAAGCAAGCAAAAAATGTACTTCAAATCGGACTTTTATGCACACAAGCTTCTCCGTCATTAAGACCCTCCATGGACGAAATAGTTCAAATGTTAACAGATAAAAATGTCGAGATTCCCTCACCAAAACAGCCTCCGTTCTTGAATGCTAGTGTGCTCGACGCAGAAGATAATGTTGAAAATTATCTGTCAAAATTATCTCTTTCAAGAGGCACAGCTCCTTTACCCACAAGTGATTCTTCGTATGATACAGGTAGTGCTGGAACACATCCATCTATAGTTATAGATTCAGATCATTCAAGATAGGAACAAAAACATGAATCGAGATGTAATCGAACCGAGTTGAGCCGAATCGTAAAATGCAGGCAGAGAAAGAACTCATATTCCAGGAAGGAAGTGAGTGGCATAAAGAACCATTCAGGCCAATTATTTGTTGAAGAAACTCTTTCATTTTTTTTTTCCAGGATGATTGAGAGTGTGATTTCATTTTCATATGGAGTTTCAATCCAATGAAATTGGAAAATGAAAACATTTTTTGGTGTAAATCAAAAATAATATTTAAACATTGTAGTTATATTTGTGCACATAAATTAATCTTAAAATATAATAATTTTTCAGTGGACATATTTGTATATATTTCTAAATAAGTGCGGTTGAATTTAAGCCGAATCATTTGTTGTTTCTAGTTATATTCCAGTCAATTTGACTAATGATTTAATAAAGCAATTTGATAGTTTTGTTAACAAAAAAGTTCAATCACGTATGACTAACTTATCTTTTTTTTTTTAAATCAAACTAATATCTTAAGTCTTAACAAAGCTCGAATTAAATGTCATATAACAGCTTCCTCAAATTAATTAATAAAAGAAAGATTATTAATTAGTTATTCTATTTTTGGGAAAAAAAAGAACTACGATCCTAGACATGGTGATTTGTAATGGTTCGGGTTAGTGTATTCTCAATTTGTTGAATTTTAATGCGCAAAAAATTGGTCAAGTTATTTACGATTTGTACTCGTTTATAGATCTGTCATAAAAAAAAGTCAAATCACTTGTCACGTTTTTTCAATCCACAAGGTATTGTTCGAACTGCCAACTTATCCAATCCAGCGTAGTCACTCAAAACAGAAATTGTACCTCTCGGCCTAAGCTTAAATGAGTCCTCGACGAAAGTGAAAATACTCAAGCTGCTAAGCCCACAAATATACCCTTTTCACCCTGAGCTTCCAGACAATTATACAAACTACTATGTTTTGAGTTTGAAATGATACGAATATCAGTATATTTTGTTTATTTTTTTTGATTGATAGAATTCTAGTTTACAATTATATGAATGTCAGATTTCATGTTCTAAAATACAAAAATATTACTTTTTGTCCTCTTGACATATGAACAATAATGAACAACTATGAACAATAAATATACCCTGGTATTTTTACAATTGCAAACTCAAAATTGGGCATTTTCATATTTTCAAAACTTTAACTGACGTTAACAAAAATGAAGAAACTTAGTTGGCATTCCTATTATTTTAAACTCAAATTTGTGCATTCTTTAAATTTTCCCTGAGACTTCTGACAAACCCATGAGCAAAGTCCTAAATTCCATAACCGAAGCCCATTAGTTAACCAACAAACAAGCGAATACCCAAATTCAAATGATCAAATATAGGAAACCAACCTGATTTGTGTTTACATTATGACTCATGAACTTGACCACTGAGTTGTCACGTCTCTATAAAACAAGTCATCATCATGGAATTAATTCAAACACTCATTCCCCATCTACACCTATTCAATCCAAACAAAAATACGAAAAATAATCCAACAAAGTGTGGCAAAAATGTTTGGAAAATCTCTATTCTATCACAACTTGATCATTATTATTAGTATTATTCTTG
>CANYCX013539853.1:0-12986 GCA_948193385.1 Breynia disticha f. nivosa
ATGCAACTTACAAAAAATTAAAAACAAAAGAGTGCTCACTTTGAATCTCGCACTTTGCTTTGGAGTTTGGACTGAGTCTTTGATTTTTGAGCAATTAAAATTTGAACCAGAGAAAGAAGAATGGGAAAAAAGGGAAAGAAAAAGCAATGAATAGAGAGGGAAAGATGTCTTTAACTTTGGAGAGACCATAAAGAGATTTATCCCATCCATCTTTAACTAAAATGTTGTGATGATTTGAAAGAAAAATAAATCCTAAGCAGTAAAAATCTGTCTGAAACTGCAGAATTGAATTATTTAGAGTGTTGTCTCTCTCATTTTCACTTGATGTGAAACATATATAGTAAATGAACATATATCTCTTTTGTGTTTTCGGTTGTTTTCATCCCCACCATTTTACTACAAAAAGAGATTTCTTTTCTGAAAGTTAAAGATATTGCAGGAAGAGGGTCGGTAATTTTTTAATCACCAGTGGTAGCACAACCCTCAATGAACAGTGAATAGTTTGAGAGTGTAGATGTGGAAAAAAAAAACCCAAATTGAAAATTGGTTTTGGTGGTTTTTTGGCGGTTAGGTTTGAAAGCGGCTTGAATTTTCCCAACCCGTCAACTTCGGTTTGGTACCGAATTAGTGAATTATCAACCCAAACCTAAATAGAACCAATCACCAATGTCAATGATATTTATTATATGTTAATAATGTTCATTAAATTTAAACTTTGAATTGTTTATTCAAAAATTTATTTTTTATGATGATATATCTAAAATTATAATTTTAAAATAATTGAAAGTATAAATACTATAAATGAAAATAATATTATTAAAATTAAAAAAAAAGATGAGTTAGGAAGATTGAATTAAAATTTGTATTTTTTTTCAATCAGTCAATACGACCAATTCAAATCACTAGAAGTGCTTTGATTCGGTTTGGTTTTCTTTTTTGAAATCTAGTTTGATTTGGTTTGGTTAATAAAAAATGATTGATTGGCTACAACGTTCAAAGCAAAATCTTTTATTGAAGTAAACTTTTGTGTTTCCATTTTAAGTGTTGCCGGGGCATCAACTCCTCCTTTTTCAAGTTATTATAATTAAGAGCATGAAAAAAATTGGATATTAGAAAAAAAAATTTCATTATTAATAGGAATATTAGAAAAACCATATTTTAATAGGAGTATAATTAAATAAATAAAATATATAATTGAACATCAATTATTGTCGAATATATTGGAACAAAAGGAGTAAAATTGAAAGTTCAATTTCTGACGTAGACACCTTAACCAATTATTTGCACTCCAAAGAACTTTGGTGATTTTTAATATGATAATTGTAGTCATTTTAATATTTTTTTGTTTTAATAAATTTTATAAATTATTTAAAATTAAAATTAATTTTTATAAAATAAATTAAATATTTATTTTATCACATTTAATAATTACAATTATTTGTCTCATTAAATTTTTTAACTTAAAAGAACTAATCGTAAAAGTAGTCGGAGCTTTCATTGAAGTAGGAATAAAAACTGAACCTGAAATATGTGGGGTATCCGTTCCCCATTCTCCATTTTGAATGGAGAATCTCGGTTTGACGGAGTATGAAATCAGGGACGGGATTTCCCGGTTGAAAAATTAGGGACGAGGGCGTGAATGGTATCCCCTCCATTCCCCTCCCTATAAAAAAACCCTCGTTGGGTAATACCAGTATATGTACTCGTTAAATATATTAATAATATATTTATATTATATATATATATACATATATATATAATTATTTTTTAAAAATATTATATTTTAAATATTAAAATTTAAATTATATATAATTTATATGTATATATATTTTTAAAAAAAAATTAATTTATAATATTAAAGCAGGTAAGCAATTTCCACAGAGATCATGATACTTGATAAGAACAAAAATAATATCTAAAATATCATCCTGACAAAAACGGGACAGAGATGAATTTGGGTTCAAAATTTCGAGAACTGAGACGGAATCCCGTCCCAGTTGCCATCTATGCATGCAATGATGAAATGACAGGGCGAAGGGGGCAGTCACCTCCTTGTCGTTGAATCTTTAGGAGCACTGCTCCCCCTCAATGGCGGAACAAGGGGAGCGACGGTGGTCGGTGAGAAGGAGACAAGGGGAAGGGGTGGACCAGTGGAGATCTGTGGAGAAGATGGAGACACTGAGAAAGGAGAAAAAAGAGAAAGGAAATCAAAAATGAGTTTAGAGGATATGGTGAGTTGGTGAAGCCTCATAGGAGATGGTGAGTTGGTGGAGCTTGAGGGGAGGTGAGTGAAGAAGAGAGAAGGTTGTGTTGCTGTGTTGAGATTTGGATGTCTCTTAAAAGTAAAAAAAAAAAAAAAAAAAAGAAGGGAGAGGGAGTGACGCGTGTGTATTTAAGGTTGTGTAATATCGACTATGAGTTTAGCTATTAAGGAGTGAAAAAGAAGAGTATAGCATTCCAACTGAATTGTAACGAAGGGCACCGTTCAAGCCACCTTAGCAACCAAAAAAAAATCACCTTTTTTTATGTTAGTTCAAAAATTCACTTAGTAATTAGTAATTTAATATTTTTTTATTCTTGTTCTTTATATTATTATTAAATAATTTATTTGTTAATTTTTTAATAAAACTGTGTAATAAATTATTCATTAAATAATTAAATGAGTTTAGTATTTTTAATTATTGTAAAAAAAATGCTTCAATATTTTTTTTTAAAAGTGCGAATTCTAATTTTGATTTCACAAATTCTAAATTCTCATAAGAATATAAAATTAAAACTACATAGTGAATTAAATTTTAAACAAAATGATGTCGTTAGTAATTTAGGATTTCAAAAAACTATTGAAATTTTTTATCTTCAAAGCATTGTTCGTATTTGATTAATATTAGTAATATATTAAGTATCGATTTATTAAACTAACAACTTTTGATTCATATATTTTTTATATGTAATAATTTTTTTTAATGTACATACATAAAAAATGTCGCCCTCCTTAATTTTTTTTAGTTTCGCCCTTATCTGCATGGAATGTCTTTGAAAAGAGATGATAGTTATGAGAGAGAACTGCAACTTTACGGTGTGTTTGTTTTGAGTTTAGTATAGATTATTAAAGTATTGATTAGTATAGTATAATATTGTATAGTATAGTTTAAAATCATGCTCTGTTTGGATGACTGTATGGGTTATTAATATATAATGGTAGTTTCTTAATTTAAGTAATAGAAGAAAAATTTTAATAAAATAATAAATGACTAAACTAATCTTATAAATAAAACTAATAGTTAATAAAGTAATTTTCAAAATATTTTAAATAAATCCTTTTCATAATTTAAGAAAGTATCATTTTAAAGAAAAATGACTGCGAAGATTTTCACAATATATTACGTTATAATAGATAAAACAAAATTGGTGTGTCATGTTACATTTATTAAGGTCAAAATTGTCCAAAATTTATCAAAACCATGATAACCCACCAAATTGTTGAGTTATAATTTGATGGTTTTTGGTGGTTTTTTAAAACCATGAAAGAACAACTATTGCCGATACAATCCAACACATAACTAAAACAAGCATAGTTCTTTAATTTACGATATAATACCATACGATATAAACTAATCAAACAAGCAAAGTGTTAAGCAATGAGACATAAATTAATACTTGGTTTAGTTAGACAAAAAGGACAAGAAAGCCAATCCATCAGAAAAATATACAGTACAATACATATTTTGCAGACCCCTCTGAATTAGTACGGAAACGAACCTTCTTGAACTCTATTCCATCTTTTTCATGCAAACCAAAACCCTACCCACCATTTTCTATCTTCTGCAAAATGATTTCAACCCATGCGGTCCCAAACAATCCAAAATTTCTCAAAGCTATCGCAAGTCTTTAACATGCCTCAGTTCTTAGAAGACACAATCCCATGAATAACTCAGAATCTGGTTTAGGCACAGAAGAGTGTGCTCCACTCAATGAAATCTCCAAAATTGGTATTATGACACTTGAAAAGCTCAGACATAAAATAAGCTGCAGGAAAAAATCTAAATATCATGACTACAGCGATGGTTTCAACGACACCCACTTTGACTAAAAATCTGTATTTGCTTTATTTGTATTTCAGGAATTTAGGCCCGATCTGGTGGTTGTCTAGCTTTGGATGCTCTCCTGAAGAAAAAAAATATTAGATAATCTTAACAACAAGAAAATAAGAATATTGCATGTTTTAGACAAAATTTACGAGACATACAAACAATAATGTGATGGACACGAAATCGAGAATTTCATTGGATATCGTGAGAACTACTGTGGCTGATTTGGAAACAGAAAATGAAAGTTTGGGTATTATTTAGGTCAAAATGGTTTTTTTTTTAATAAAAAGGGTACAGAATAGTTCAATCCCAAAGAATACAGTTAGAGAGCGAATTGCAAAGAAAGGAGAAAGATGGGTTCCACCACTAAATCAAAAAGTGTTAATGTTCTTCATCCCAATGCCTTTATTTGTTCTTCTCAAAATAAGAGAAAGATTGGTACCTAAAGAAGCTTTTGATAAAGAGAAAACACATCATCAGCTTCCATGGATTTCAAAAGATGAGGTTATAATAATGTCCTTTAATGACTCCAGATATCAGATAACAGTGAAACGTAATCGAAAAACTTGCTACTACAGAAATGTAAATGGAAGTTGTCATGTATACCTATTATGAATAGGATCAGGTCCGTTGGGAACTCTTCTCTTACTTGCATTATAAGGATCCAATTGCCATTGAGCAAGAAGTCTCTCTATTCCAATCAACTTTGAATGCTCCCGTGATCTGCTCGGTGGAATTATAATTCTTCTCGTCAAGTTTGCAGTACCATGGCTTGCCAGAATTCCAAGAGAGAATAACCAGATAATCCCCAAAACCACAACGGCTCCAAATAAAGTTCTCAATATGTAACTGCCACCCATGTTTTTTCCCACTCATGCATCAAATGCTTCCAAATGAAATTGACTGGTTGCTCGATATAGGGATCAAGATACCACTTAAGCCAACCATCTTGTTATGATAGTTCTCCATTTGGCGGATAAGGTAAATGGCTCTATTTAAAGGTGGGAAAGGTGAAGCAAAACTAGAGAGAGAGAGACTGATAGAACTCAATATAGTTTGTAAGTTTATAAACTGGATGGGTCAAGGGAGCTCCCCTCCTTTACATTTTTTTTAGTCATACCCTCTCCTTTACATTATTTTGGGCATATTCATGTAGTGACAAAAGGGAACCTTGCAAGGTCATATTGGCAATATAAAGATTATAATTAAAAAAAAAATAAAGATTATAATTATAACTATAATTATTTTGTTAATAGATGGATTTAAAAAAACCTACAGTGTATTTGTATTGATTTTAAAAGATTATTTCATACATACAAAGGACAAAATATCAATCATTTTTACATAACTCGTTGTGTTAAAGGAAAATTCAAATTGTATGTTAGTTTGTTAGAGTTTGTTACAATTTTAAAATTCCAATTGTTAAGGGTTGTTATTAGAGAAGTATAAATAGAACCTTGGTTTTGTAATTGAAGACAGACAATATCAATATATATTTTTCCTATTCTTCATCTTTCTATTATATCTCTCTCCCTCTCTGTTTTCATTTTGTGAAATGATATCAGAGTCAAATAACACATATATCACTCACCTTCTTCATTTCTCTCAACCTTTCCTTCTAAACTCTTCCTTCTTACTCTAGAGAATAAGTGTGAGCCTCAAAATTAAAATTTCTGTTATTTGCAAATCTCAAATTGTAAACCATTTATCCAAATATTTTCAAAACAAACATGGATATAGAAAATAATTAATCAACTTTTACAATAAATGTAGTTCAAATACACTCAACAAATTCACTTTTGACTTTAATTTACAAATAGTCCATGTTTGCTAAAATACGTGCTCGAATCCTCCTCGTGTAATCTTGCTAAACTTGCACAATCATTTAAACAATAAACGAGGGTGAGTATGAAATATACACAGTAAGAATTCTTAGCTTAATATAAACTAAATGATGTGCAGGGGAAAAATACAAGTCAGCACGAAGACGTGCCTAACTGTTTTCTCCCTATAGCATCTCTGTATGCCAGTCAAACAAATCACACAGATAGAAGCAGTGCATAACATATCAACCACATGGGTAGTGATAAGAAAAAGTTCACACAGAACAATAATCAGATAACACACAACATTCTATAGATTTTATCTCACACAGAGATCAATAGTCCACATAGGAAATAATGAGTTAGATCACACAGATCTTAACAAAGGTATCAAATCAAAGATCATCATCATAATCACATATCTTAATCAAAGATCTCTCTCAGAATATAATCAGGCCCAACCTGTATCTCAATATCCGCGTCATATAATAAATGCAACACAATGAATGATCAATGCATTCATTTATCAATATCTCAAATCATGTATGCTCAACATGCTCAGTAAAGCAATCATATGCTTTATCATATCACAATCTAACATATGAAATCAAACAAGGCATATGGAGCATGTCAATCAATCATATATCAACCAAACATCAATATATCCAAAAGAGCATACAAATCCAATTCAAGTAGAGTTCATAATATGAACAACAAGGCAAGTATAACAGCATGCCAAAATAATCACATAATCGAATCATATCAATATTTCAAAGAACATATCATACATAATACATAAGCAACTAAGCTTATAAATCATTCATCAATAATTTACCATACAAATAATGTCCAAATATATCAAGAATCAATCAATATAGATCCCTTCCAATATTTCCATTTCCAATATGATTCATGATCAACTATAATGATCTTTATCAACCATATGTCAACTAAAGACATATATTCATAACGCATTCTTTTCATTCATTTCAACCATAAACCAAATACATTTCATTGTCCATATGATTCGTCTAGAATCTAGCAAACTCAAGCATATCATTATAGGCTAATTCTATCTATATAAAAATAAGCCTAACAACAAGTTTTACAAATCAATTTGTAAGAGTAAGAACACTTCCTTTGAAAGCAAGAAAAATCAACTAAGCTAACACAGCTTAGAAATCAGTCCAATGTCGTAAATATCCTCCTGTATGTAATTAATAACATACAAGGCATTAACTAACTATTCTCACATTCATTCTTTACTTAGAAGAATCAACACAATCATTTATCAACTTCAAGTCAACTATTCTCCATCCTTTCTTATACATTCACCTTACCAAGTTCCATCTAATTAAAGATTACTTTATCTAAATCATTTCCATGGTTTCATTTAAGTTCTAATCATTCAATGGCATATGGTTCCAGCATAAATTTCCATTCAAACACATGAATTCAACAAGATTCTCATTTCCAGCATAAACCCTTTGTCAACCTTTCTAAACCCTAAGTTTTCACTCCTTTCCATCAACTTTTCTTCTTCAAATCCTTCCTAACACATACATACAATCAATCCAAGTTTCTTACACTTCATTTCATCATTTCCAGCAATCAAAACTTCATACAAATCAGAAAATAGCAAACCATAAACCTTAAGAAAATCATATAAACCTTTCTACCATCTTACCTTAACAACTTAGGATAAGTATTGCACGAAATCAAGCTCCAAATCACTTTCTCTGATGAATTCCACACTTTTCCCTGTTATCTCGCCCTCTAATTTGCTCTAGAAAGGAAATGGGGTATTAGAAGGTTTCTGTAGAATTCTCGATTGTTCGGTTTATACATTTTTCAAGCAAATAGCACACTACACGCGGTGGCATGTGGACTACGCGTGGTCGGCACTACTGCGCGTAGTTTGCTTCCCACCGCACGTACTTGGCCAATTTTAGCTTTTCCTCGTTTTTGTTTGATTATTTCCTTTCTACCTTTTATCAACCTTTAATCAACATTTATATATTAATGTTTAAACATTTATTTTTCATAATTTTAAGACGAAAAGTATCCCGGATGTTACAGCAGAAAAGAAACAACGCAAGAACCATAATATTAAGAGGTTTAAACTTGCAACGTAGGTGGCAGAACACACAGTCTATGGACGTTGCTCAAAATTTTTTTAACCACTTCAAAGAAGACCTAAAATGCATGACAGAAATAGTGGATGGATGTGTTTCTTTCTCTGTCGATGATGCTATGTTTCAAGATTCAGGAGCTTGTTCATTGATTTGATGAGACTCAACAAGCCATTTTCTAGGAGAAAATATCTCGAACTACCCAAATTTTTTAGACCCAGCCATACTAGTGAAAACGCTCTGTCGTACATAATTTTAGGCTATAAATGTTGTTATAAATGTTGTATTCTTAATATGTATTCTGATCATTTATCATTGAAAGTAGTTTATTTATTCTATTTTTAATCATTTTCAAGTTCAATAATGACTCTGTACGACTTATAGACAAAATTTACACAAAATAGAGTTGAAACTAACGAGTTTAAAAGAGTCTGCCCCACTACAGGGACAGATGCATTATTACATGGATAGAAGCAAAATTACACGGGCATGATCGCGCTAGTATGTTTGATTAGAAGAATTACAAGGAAATAGCCAACTACACAGAAACAAGAAAAATTACACGATCGATGTAGTCGTCCATGTAGTTGGCCAATATTTTGACTTCTTGGGTTTGGCCACACATAAAAAGGAGGAATATATAAGGGCTTTTAATCATTCAAGCCACCACCATTCACCACATTCATCACCATCATTCTCTTATATTCCACCATCATTCCACCATTTTTTAGAGAGAAAACTCAATTTCTCTAAAGGTCAAGCAAAAAATAACATGATTAGAGGTGAAGAGCGAAGAAGATTAACGAGAATACGGGTCATCTACAGCGGAATCGTCATGGTTTTCTCTGCGGTTAACCAATTCTCTTTTATCTTTTTTGTTACTTTTCCTTTAATTATGAACTAAAATTTTTAGACACATAGGTTAGGATGAATCATTTTTTGTTGAACTATATTTTGGATTTTTAGTTCTATTGTTGAGTTGTTTATTGACTGAGATTTAATTATGACTTATTTTGCCATTGTTGATTGCTTGAACTTGCACGTATAAATGACATATTGATTTGTATATGGATAATCGAGAGATAAATATAGGATAGATCACTCATGATTAAAAGGAGTTTCATGAAAACCTAGAGATAGATCGACATAAATCCTCTGGATTAAGGTCAAACTTAATAGAGTAATTCACAAAACACTAATGCAGTATTAATGGGTTTAACTTAGAAAGAAATTTAAGGTTAAGTTGGTTAATATTAGATATTAATTACCTCAAGAAAGGGATTAATATAATTTAGGAATCTCCATGGTCCATTCACAACAACAATAAATTTAGTTCCAATTGACAGTTAAACAGCTTTAGGGATTCAAGATCTAAGTGTTGTCTTTAAAAATTATTTTTAATCTCCTAAATTTTATTTCATATTAGTTTAATTAGTAATTTATTTATCTTAATTAATTTCATTACATTTGATAGGCTAAATAAAAATTGATATTCAGTAGCTAGTAATTTGTCTCTATGAGATCGACATCTAGAGCTCTTAAAGCCAATTGCTGCACCGATAGGTATAATTTCCTATTGGCAACGTAAGATAGGCGACCATCAAGTTTTAAGCATCGTTGCTATTTTTGGTTAGTTTAATTTTTTGCGTTGAAATATTTTTCGTTCTTGTTATTTTTGTTGTTTTTATTTTCTTTTTCAAGAACTGTGTTGGGTTGTGTTTTACTTCCTTGAAGGTAACAGAAGAAGGATTAAATACGAGAATATCAATGGCAGAGAAAAATCTACAATTTTTGGTAAACTAGTTTGTTCAGCAGAACCAAAATTAACAACCAATAACCATGTTAGATTATGCTAGGCCTATTTTGAATGGAGCAGAGTCTAGTATTGCTCATCCTACTGTAGCTGCAAATAACGTTGAGATTAAGACAAATTTAATACAGATGTTGCAGTAAAATGTATAATTTGAATGATTACAGGATGAGGATCCGAACATACATATAGCCAATTTCCTTGAGATTTGTGACATGTTTAATATGAATGGAGTAACCGATGATGCTATAAAGCTAAGGTTATTCCCATTAACTTTGAGGAACAGAGCGAATTTATGGCTACAGTCTCTTCCCAGACATTCCATCATGAGGAATAATATTTCCTAATTTTTTCAACAAGATGGAGAATCTTTATATGATACGTGGGAGCAATTCAAACAATTACTGACAAGATGCCCACACTATGGCCTCCCTGTCTGGTTACAGGTACAAACTTTTTGTGATAACTGAATAATAAAACACCAGAAGCCATGCAAGAATTGATTGAGGAGATGACTATGAATAATTACTAGTGGTATTCCTTTAGAGCAAAGTCATCTAAACCAGCTGAGTTATATGATGTGGATGCAGTGATAGCTTTGGCATCCCAAGTTAAGCTATTGAGTAAAAAGATTTGACGGGTTGTCAGTAAAGCAACAGGTCAATCAAGTACCCAATGTGAGATATGTGGACGAGGTCATACTTGTCAAGAGTTTGTAGAGACTGTTAACTATATTAGTAACAACAACAATCAGAAAAATACAGAATAACCCATTTAGTAACACTTACAACCAACGATGGGCTAAACATCCAAATTTTTCTTAGAGTGTTCAGAACTAGAATCGTCCTACTCAGCCACCTGAATTTCAGCAGCAACATTCAGAAGACAAAATGACAAAAATGGAGGATTTACTGACGAAATTTGTGCAGGCCTCAAAAACAAGATTTACTCAGTTGGAAAATAAGGCTAAGAATCAGTCAGCTGCTATACGTAATTTGGATAATCAAGTTGGATAGTTATTAAAAGTGATTTTAGAATGAGCACAAGATTCATTACCAAGAAACACTGAAGTCAACCTGTATGAATTAGTCAATGCAATAAGTATACAGGGGATTGTCAGTAACGAGCAGAATGCTAGAGCACAATAACCAGGTCAAGAACTGCCAAAGAAACTAGTGCTACTCAGAGAATATATGTAACATCCTCGTTCCAAAAATCATATAATTAATGTAATAAGTAAAATGCTTAATAATAAAAAGAATTTATCCAATAAAAGGAAGAAAATAAAAGATTAAATACAAGTTGATGGAAGGTTGATGGATGGTTAATGTTAAGTAACAAAGAAATATGAAAAGGCTGGAAAACAAAGAAATACACGTGGTGGTGATGGAAAAACGAGTAGTGGGCACGACCGCGTGTACTGTATGCCCACAACGTGTACTTCTCCAATTTAGGTAAAAAACTATAAGTTCGATCGAAGACGGAAGAAGGAAGTAGAAGGTTCAAGAAGTGAAAAAGAGAATTGGATAGAAAAGTAGAGAAAGGCAAGGAGATAGAGAGAGACTTGTGAGAAATTGAGAGATTTAGCAAGGAACGAACTCGAGTTATTGAATCAATCGTAATCTCGAGCCAGAGATCCATCGGTATAGTTAAAACAGTTAAAATTCAAATTTTATGGTAAAATTTTATAAAGTCTTATGGTAAAATCTTCGTAAAAGTTAGTTTTAATAGAGATTTAACGATATTAGTGAATATAGGAAAGTAGTAGGATTGATTTAGAGCATTCATCGTAAATTATTGTATATTGAATTTTATAGAAACATTCGTACATGTTATTATAGGACGAGAGAGTAGGTGAGTCGGACAAGACACGAGTACACGTCAGTCCGAGTATTTCAGCTAACAAGTGAGCAGTCAAACTCACTTAAAATATAAATTGATACGCGATTTAAATACGGTTTAATTAATTACTTGATATTATAGATAATATGATATTCAAAGGTAAAATGGAAAACGGTATAAAAATTGATATTATTGAAATTACGTTATTCACATTATACAATTTTATGCTCCAATTTACGATATACGTGATATGATTTCTATAGAAAGGGAATATCCAATATACAATTACTAATTACATTGCATGACGAATACAGACTTATTGTATATGTTCTACAGGACTACAGGAAATGTTTATTGATTATAAATGGTTTATAGTATCGCATTTATCTGATATTATCAAAAATGGATATATATGATTAAATGATATATTGATTAATTTAATGACTATTCACTGAGTCCGCAACTCATGCAACTGCAATTTTTGTTTCAGGATCCAATAGTGAGTTGAGATAGACGTAGAGACTAGACAGGTGGGTCAGCTGCTAGTCCCAAAATACTTTCTCTCTTTTTGTCAAAGCTGGGCTTAGGAGTTTTTAAGTGTTGTTGCATGATTGCATGTACGTATGACAAGAGATGTTGATAAAATGGTTACTTATGATTGAAATTGTTGATATACATATATGTATATATGTTGATGTTTGTTTCTGATTTATATGGTTGATTAAGGTGTACATTGTTTAGAATGAGTTTTTTCTTGTGTGAGAGCTGGTGAAATTATTTTTACAGGTGTGCAATATAGGGTTAAGGGTATATCCAGTTACAGCCGGTATATACCAATTTTTCGTAAAGCATGGGCCTGGTATAGTACAGAATAAATGGCGTATTAGTCTAAAACAAAGCTTAACCCATGGGTGTGTTAACTAATACGATTGGTATTATGATTATTTACCGGTGTAATGGTAAATTGAAATATACGATAAAATTGTATGTATGATCGAAAATATTAGGATAACGTGTGACAATAATGAAATATAAGATTTTACGAGAAAGGTTTTAATTTATAGGTACAGGAATGGTAATTTCATTAATAGATTACATGATTAATATGACAACAGGATAGGATATTTTATTTTGGTATCAAAGCAAGGATATGATCCCTGCATTGTATATTGATGTGTGATTTGTGGTCTATATTTGTGTGTGCATTGCGTGAAATGTGTGCTAAATCATTCCTGTTTTTGTTTTATAGATATGTCTCAACTTAGGCAGTCTACCGAGAGAGAGCAAGCAG
>CANYCX013540593.1:0-10961 GCA_948193385.1 Breynia disticha f. nivosa
GCAATTCTGGCCTAGAGTTGCTAATAACAACCAACCACAATTACCCATTTAATCATCCATTCATTAAGCACAATCAAATAGACATTCATTCAAACATAAAATAAAATCATTCAACAACAAAACCTCAAGATATCCATTAAACAAACCAAGCACAAATCATCCATTAACATATAAGAAAACCCAATACAAACCCTAGCCTAACATGGCTAGATGAACAAACTAAAAAGGAAGAGAATGAAGGAAAATAAAAGACAAGGACAAGAAACACAGCACCTTCCTCCAAGCCCTCTTTTCCTCCAGCCAAAATGGCTACCCAAAGGCTCCCTCTCCTCTGAAAAAATGGTGTGCCAAAGACATTCAATAAAACCCTAACAACCCTTATTTATAAGCCCTTCCTACAGCCCTTTTGAAATGACTCAAATGCCCCAACTTAAACCACTTAAAATGAGGTCTTGTGGTCCATTTTCCATGAGTCACGAATGGCATTTTCAGGTGTTCCAAACGTGATTCAAGCAAGTCACGAACGTGACTCGCTTTCTGCCTAAAATTTGCTTTCCAATCTTGGCCAAAAAATTCCCCCAACCATGAGTCTCGATCGAGACACTTTGAGTCTCGATCGAGACTTGCCTTCTGTCCAACTAATTCCTTCCTTTGGTCGAGTCTCGAAAGAGATTTTGTGAATCTCAAACGAGACATGTCTTCTGTCTAACAAAAAGATGCCTTCCGATACTCATCTCGATCGAGATTGTGGTGAATCTCGAACGAGATTCACCTTATGTCCAGGCTAATTCCTTCCCTTTGGTCGAGTCTCGAACGAGACTGGTGAGTCTCGAACCAGACTTGATGAGTCTCGAAGGAGAGTAATCTTCTGTCGGAGCTAATTCTTCATTTTGGTCTAGTCTCGAACGAGACTTGATGAGTCTAGATCGAGACTTGTCTTCTGTCCAATTTTTCCTTCCAAGATTGAGTCACGTTCATGATTGTGATGAGTCACATTTGTGACTCACCTTCTGCCACTTTTCCACTCATTTTCATGTGCCAATTTCGAGCCAAATCAAGTCCTTTATGCTCCATTTCATGACTCAAAAAATGACCAACTCGATGTGCCTTCGTTTTCCATCAAAACCTAGTGAAATCCTCATGTTCTTCAATCAAACCTGGATAAATCCAAAACAACCATAAGATTATAAAATCCATTGGTTTATCTACTAAAATGACATGAAAATCAACCTGAAATAACTAGAATAAGATGTGCATATTTGGTCCTATCACCAGACTTACCCAAGCAATCTACTTTGGGACTCGAATGGTTGATGGTCAAAATTCTCATTCTTTGTGGTATCTCTAGGTCAACTCACTTTCTAGCATTAAGTTAAGTTTCATACTATCTATCAAGCAAAGAACAACAAAGTTTTGGTCCAACATGTTCTTTCGAAATATCACAATCTTTTCCTTTGATTATCTCTTTTTGTACTCTTATTTTTATTCACTTTGTTTCTTAGCAAAAGCGAAAGTGACCCGTTTTTGGCTTGCACTCCCAATCATTCAGAAACTTTTATTTTCTTAGGCCTTCTAGCAATCGCAAAAATGAGACGCTTTTGGCGTTCACTGCCAACCATTTAAAGAAAATTTGATTACATTTTGAGCACTTCGTAAAGATTTTCAAACATTGTTTCTTTTCATTTTTATAGGCCATAATCTCATAAATTATTTATGCAATAGAAGTATTTAATACTCATGCCAACAGGTGTTAACCATTTATACCCCCTCTACCAAAACTTGAGAACTCTTCTAAATAATCACTCGAGCTAGCCCATCATGGATATACAAGACCAAGTTCAAAGTCCTCAATTGTGTCATGTACCTACACTCATCATTATATACAAGTTTCCTTACTGATGATATCAATCTTAGAATGCATCTCAATTTCACTCAAAGTTAGACACAACACAACATACACATTCAATAGAATGAAAGTATGAAACTTTTGCTAAATTTTGAAAAATTTACGCAAAAAAAGAAAAATTTCAACACTTTTGAGCACACACATGTCCTAACCCTAAGAAAATGAAATACATAAATCATAAACCTTTCCCCCACACTTAAACTTAACTTTATCCTCAATGTTGCAATTAGGCATGCATTCAAAATTTTTGAGGACAATAATTGCCATGTAATATTCAAATCATAGAGAAGGAGTGGGAACAAGAAATCTTTTCTCAGTTAGTTGATCAATGTTTCCATTCATAGGGTTGTTTCCTTGGCCTTGACATTCATTCATTTACACGTCCTTATAAACAAAGGCAACACAAAAGGGTTGTTTACAGCAACATAAATATAAAATATCATAAGAAAAATGCAAGTCGTAATTTTAAATATGCTCCTATATGTTTAATTCATACATATGTAAAATAAATAAAAGAAAGTAAAAAGAATAAACAATATAAACATGAATGCAACTACATAAACATATGTAAAAGAAAGTAAAATAAAGAAACAACATAAACATGAATGCAAGGCATAATTTTAAATATGCTCCTATATGTTTAATGCACAAATATGAATGCAATTACATGATGTGAGTAAGGATAAATTGTTTATTGACATTGTTTTACGTAATTGTGGAGATAGGTAGTTTTATGTCTTTTTAGACGGTCAAATATTCTCTGTCTCTAACATGGTGCCTGACACTAGTACTGGCTCTAGCATTGGTGGATTAGCTACCTAATGCTCCAAGCAAAAGTATCCTTGCACTCGTTAGAGGCCTTGGTCAGTGATTGTATGATCATGTAGGCGGTGGAATTCCCCACGCTTGTATCCTTGAATGGTTCTAGAAACTGATACTTGAGTCTTTCCTCCTACAAAACCCCTACACTTGTTCCATCACTAAAATCCTTCCTAGCCTTTACTAAATTCCCTTTACCTCCCCACAATGTGTACCATTCCCATCCTTAAACCCTAATATTAAATTAAATAAGTGAAATGATTAATATGATTTGGTAATAATAAGTAAATTTACTAATGAAATGAGGTAAAATGTAAGTTTATTAGGAATATTGATTAAGTTATGTGTCATACAGATCAAGGATTCGACCGAATGAAGTTTGGACATGAAATCGATGTTAAAATGGCTGAACAGCACACTGGTGTGCTGTCAACACATGGGGCGTGTTGTCTAGAAAATGATGAGCACGATCATGCTAAAAAATGAACCATAACGTGCTCTTAATGTTGGGCACTGTCATGCTGAGGTTGGCATGGGGCGTGCCGATATGCTGACTATTCTAAAATGTTGAAAAACTGAGTGACACCTGGAAAAATGAGTTTGGCATAGGGCGTGCTGAGCATGGCATGGTCATCCTGAGCCAATTTAGTATATATACCCTTCATTTCAACTCGAAACATTCACAGAAGCAAAGAAATAAACTAGAGAGAAAGCGAGGGCTTAAGAGAAGGAGAGGAAAGGATATAGAAAATAGGTATTATATATAGAATTGATCGTATAATCGAGATAGGAATTGATTGGTATAGTTATAATAAAAACATTCGGAGCTAACATTGAGTATTTACGAAGTTTTCATTCTTAAGGGTTACAGGAAAGAAGAGTTTAAACTAAGAATCGTTAGCGATTAATTCTATGGGGATTTAATTGGATGGAGTATCAATCGAATTTTATAGCAAAATTCATATATTTTTTATAGGATGACAGAGTAGGTGAGCCGGATACCCGCCAGTCCATGTATTTCAGCTAGCAGGTGAGTAGTCTAACTCACTTAAAATATGAATTTATATGTGAATTGAATTGTTTGATCGTATTTTGATAATTGATAGTAAATATGTATTGGAATAAATGGTAAAAAATGAATGTGCTATCAAAATAAATACGAATGCAATTATATGATCGAAATGTGAACAGCTACATACAATACGAAAATGCAAATTGGTATGTTACATTATTCATATGATACAATTTTGTGATGCGATATACGATTTACGTTATATGATACGGTACCTATTATGGTACTTGATATGATATGGTACTGGATATGATATGATATTGGTGGTGATCGGATTGCTGATTTATAATCGATCATGAAGAGGAAGTGGAGATTACAGATTATAGATTATAGTTACAGTTATATGCCGATTTACGTTGTATGTCAAAATCACTATAATATTATACAAGATTCATCTAATTATATAAATTGAAATAAGTTACAGGATTATAGAATATATGATTACAGGGCATATACATGATTATATGACTACTGAGAATATGATTACTTTTATTGAATTGAGATTTTATGTTTGAAATGTAAAAGTTGTTTATTAAATTACTGATTATTCAATGAGTCTACAACTCATGCAACTGCAATTTTGTTTCAGGATCTAATAGTGAGTAGATTTACCCTTACAGAGTGATCAAGTGGGTCAATTGCTACTCCTGTATTTTCTCTCTCTTCACCAGCCACCAGATAGGAGCAGATATGTTAGACATTTGCATGATTGTGTGTTTTGGATTTTATCTATATAGTTATGTTTGATGTTAGGTTTGTTGAGATGATGGTTGATATTTGGTTGACTTTGGATTGATATATATATATAGATATATATATATATATATATATGCTTGTTGTTATTTTCTAAGATAGTACAGGTTAAGGTGTATGATGAAAATATTAAGTGAATATGAATATTGATATTGTTGATGATTGATAAATTTATGCTATGATAATTGTATAAGTATCAGGTTGATATCAGGTTGATTTTTTAGTGAATCAACACAAACCGTGCTTAAATGACACAAAGGCTGTGTTGAATGAATGGGGGTCATGTTGTATCAACACGAGATTGTGCCTGTGGGAGTGTTGATCAACACGAGCCATGCTCATGTGAACTGTACGCAACATGGGCCATGCTCCTGCATTATTTTTCCAATGCTGCTAAATTAAGTTTGCCATTTATTTGTAAATCAACTAACGATATTTTATTAGTAAATAAGAGTGAGAATATGAAATGATGAAAAGGAAAAGTTTTTAAAATTTTTGATATAATATGATTAATGATAGAGATAATAATATGATTAAGAACGTAATAAGTATAAGATGTTTTACAATGGGTCCTTGTAAAACTCATTCTCTCCATTAATCACCTCCTCTACCATATTTATTTGGAAAATATCTCTTTCCATATATGGGCACTTAATCACTTGGTAGACTTTAAAATCTTGCATCTTATTGCACACTCGGAGGGCAATATGCCTTTCTTTCAAATCAATCACATCTCTCCTCATAGCAAGGAACGATCTCCCAACTATGATCAGTAAGTCTAAGCCGCTCTCCATATCCAACATAAAGAAGTCTGCTGGTAGATAAAATTTTCTAACTTTGATCAACACACCCTTTGCCTTCCCTTCCAAATACTTGATGAAGTGATCTAAAAGTTGTAAATAAGTTATGCATGTTTAAAGCTTCCTCAATCTGAGTTTCTCATATAATGATGGAGGCATAAGGTTGATTGATGCCCCTAAATCGCATAAAGCACAATCAATCTCCAAGGTTCCAATCGAGATGAGAGTTCTAAAACTCCTCGAATCACATAATTTTAGAGGAAGCTTCTGCTGAATTATGGCACTACATTCCTCACTAAAAGGTACCAAAGCATACTCCTCCTACTTCTTCTTGCTCGAGACTTTCACCTTGATGAACTTGACGTATTTAGTCATATGACAAATTGCCTTGAAAAATGGTATCTTAATTCGAGCATGCTTCATTCACTCTAAATACTTCAAAAACTGTGTGGTTTTTAGTGTTTCTCAAATTGCTTCAGGAAATAGAGGCGGTGGTATAAAATCGTTCTTGTTCCCTTCTTTCGATTTCTTCCTACTCTCCTTTGCAAGTCTCCATTTTCAATTGGAGGTGCTCCCGTGCCATCCTTTCCAATTCTCTTAGCGTCATGTTCTCTCTTCTTATCTTTTTCAGTCTCTTTGTCCTCCTTAACCCCATCATCAATTCGTCCATACTTCTCATCCAACTCCCTCTTTATCGTCTTATCTTTCAAAATTCTCCCCCTACGCAATGTGATGGCACACACATTGTCCATTGGTTTTGAGTTGAGGAATCAGGAAGTTTTCCCTTCTCTCTCTTAGTTATTTGCTTTGCTAATTGTCCAAATTAGTGTTGTAAGCCTTGTAAAGTAGACAAAATAGACTTGTTCATGGAGTCTTGAGCTTGCATGAAGCTCTCAAATTGTTGGTTTGTGGCAGTTTGGGCATCCATAAATTTGTCCATCTTACTAAGAGCTTTCACAAACATATCTTCCAAATTTAATTTGGGTTCTTAGTGAGTGTTTGATTAGGTTGCATTGTTCAGGTTTTATGATGGATTGTTCGGGTTATTTAGTGGTGCTATTGGTGGTGCTTGATAGGTTAAAGGGTTTCTCCATCCAAAATTAGGGTGGTTCCTCCACCCTGGGTTTGAATAAGGCCAATTGGCTAAAGAAGGTTTGTGAAGTCCTACACCTAAAAAATTAGTCTCCTTTATACCCCACAAGTCATCTTAACATAACTCTGTGCACCTCCATACATGCAATTATCCTCAATATGGCACATTCCACTATAATTACTATATTAAGCCTCATCTCTTACCATCGTCTCCCTCATGATGATCTTTATACACTTCGTCAACCCATCTATTTTAGTGTTTAAGTCTGGTGTGTAGTAAGAGATCTCATTCACTTAAGCCCGTCTTCATCCTCTAACTACCTTATTTTGAATGTTGTTAGCCACCAATTTATAGATATCCCAGACCTCTTCGACGGTTTTATCTCCTACATAACTACCAGATGTTGTATGCATAAAAGCTTCGTTAGCTAAGGATAACCTCACGTAGAAAACTTTGTCGAAAGGGCAAAAGGAAACTGTTGATGTGAACAATAAGTGAGGAACATCTTGAATTGTTCCTAAGATTCATAAAAAGCTTCTCCATCTAACTGAGTGATTGTAACGCCCCAAAAATTTTACAGGAATATTACGAGAGTTCGGCGAAAAAATGCCGGAGGTTAAGCCCGAAACGACCAGGGAACAGCTAGCCAGGCCGTTCCATAGCCGTTTGTTATTTCATGCCAATTGAAACGGCCTGTGGGAACAATGTCTTGGCCGTTTCTCATGGCCGCTTGTCCTTTCTGGTAGGTTAAAATGAAGACGCGAGTTATGTCGGGAAGTGAGAGAAAAACATTGTATTCAAACGAAAACCCTCCTAAACTGTTCCAAACACTTCCTAAACCTTCAAAACTCAATCCTAAGACTTTTTCATCCAAGAAACCACCAAGAAACATCCACGTTCCAACATTTATCATCCTCTCACTGATTTCTCCTCACATTAAAGTCAAAGGAAGGAAGTAAGGTATGAGATTCTTCTTGCAAGCTCAACGAATGGGTAAAAATACGTACATTGTATGGGGTTTTGTTGGGATTTTGTTATAGAACATGAATCTACAAGTCTTTGACCTTGAAACATAGAAATTGGTTAGGATTAAAGAGTTAGGGTTTGTGAGAAAAATTGGTGTTTTGTAGAAATAAGAATGAGGTTAGTTAATTGGGTTTAAATCCGTGTATAACGAGTAGAATGTGGTTGTGTTGTATGTAGGCATTGATATTCGGGACCC
The DNA here is from genome assembly GCA_948193385.1 of Breynia disticha f. nivosa. Lineage (NCBI taxonomy): Eukaryota > Viridiplantae > Streptophyta > Magnoliopsida > Malpighiales > Phyllanthaceae > Breynia > Breynia disticha. Next base: position 7,666 of record CANYCX013540593.1, read on the forward strand.
GAGTCGGAAGCCATGCGACGAATTGGTGATTGGAACCTGAGGTAAGTGTTTTGGCACTTGCTTTAGTATGTTGATATTGTGATGTGAATGCTTTGTGTTGTTCATATGTTCTTATGGTTTTGAATATGTTAAGTTGAAATATGTATATATTCTTAATTACTTTAAATTGGTATATGAATATATGTTGTTAGTTGTATGCCTAAACAAAGTGGACGATAAATAAATTGGGCACGTTGATGTTTGAAATGGTGATATAGTTACCTTGAGATATATTGAGAATCGTTGAAATGAGAATATGTATGCTTAGTAATTGTGATTATGAAAAGGGTGGAAGATTCGCACTAATTGATCTTGTTTTATACATGAATAATGGGTTGAATAATGTAATGTTTGCTATGTGCTAAGTTTGAGAAAATGTATGTATTGACTTTCAGGAATGGAACCATTATGGCATTTAGCACGGTGTAAGCATCATTGAATGAGGATTATAATTGAGGGGCTATGGCCTATATTTGCGAAGATGAGTGAAGTCTCTCTTTTGCTAAGTTTTAGGGCAGAGATCGAGTGAAGTCTCCCTCTTGCCATGCGCTCAATTTTAGGCAGCAGTGATCGAGTGAAGTCTCTCTCTAGCTAGCAAGTTAAAGGCTCCAAAGCAGTGCATTGCGTGTGTGTTTGCATAAGCATATGCATGATTTGGATTCATTCTTGTAGCTATGAAATAAATGTGGATGGTATGTTTATTGAATATGAATGTTTGGGAGAATGAATGTATGAGGCCTTGAGTGTGTGTTTTGGAATGGATGGTTGTGACATGGCTAAATTTGTGTGAATGATTTGAGAATGTTATGCTTAAAATTGTGTATGGTTGTGTATCAATAGAAGATGGCATGTTTCGTGCTAAAATAAAATGTGTAATTGTTAGAAAAGAATGACATAATGTGTATTGAAATTGTTGGAAAGATTTGAGTGTTGAAATGCCATATGTTCTGTTTCCTGCAAGTACAAACAGCTATGGAACAGCCATGCTGGCCAATTCCTATGTCCGTTTTCCCTATAAATTATTGACAGGGGGTCAGAACGACCAGATGAAACGACCACTCTGACCATTCACCTTGGCCGTTTACCCTGTTCTGGTAGCTGAAAAACGATTGATGTGAATGTTTATGTTAGTAGGATTGGTCTATTGATTTCCTGGGTTTAGCGAGTATATATATTTGTGTAGGAATTGTTAGGCACGAATGCGGCTTTGTCTCACGCGGGCACAACCATATTTGACCGAAGGTTTCCCCGCGCTTTCAGCATAATAACCATAAGGGTCGCTTACTGAGTATTCTTAATACTCAGCTTCTATTTTGCTGTGTATACGTGTGCAGAGCGACAGTAGTGTGGTGAAGGATCTTTCTTTTGGGCGGAGTGCGAACGTGTGGTAGTTGCAGCAGGTCGGCTCCTAGCGGATTTTGGGATACTTACACTTTTGCATTTTTTTATAGCCATACACAGGATAGTGTACGCTCATTGGCACTTACATTGTTTTAAACCAAAAACAATGGCTTCTGCATTTGTTATACTTTTATTTGTATTTGGCCAGTTTAAAGAAAATGCATGTTTGCCACTGTTTATTTCTTATATATATCTCTGTTGTTTTGATTGGGGTTGTTGTTTTTAAAAAGAAAAAAAGGTGCAGAATTGAGATTTAACGAAAGATAAACTTACTGAAAATGGGGTTCATATTTAGTGGTATCAGAGCGGGAATTAGATTCCCTGCGGACTGAACCTAAAACCTATTTTCATTGCATTACTTTCATGAACAAAAAATTTTCCAAAAGGTGATTTCTTAGGATGGAGCCTATCGAGGATGTATCACACGAGATTATCTCCTAGTCCCAGAAGTCCGTGCAAGGGAAGGGACCAGCCCTAGGACACAGAGCACCAGCTGCATTCGGGAGAGCACCATTTGCTCTCTGTATTATACCTTTTGACCCCGCCCATGTCCAGTTCTATCATGCGATGATGCTACTGTCGTTGGGCTAGCAAGGAGGCCAGCATGGTGGTCAGCTGGGTGGCCATCAGATAATACTGCAGGGAGGTCAGCAGGGAGAGGGTCTCCAAATTGATAGGAATTTTTCTAAGGCGTGTAAGTAGGGCACCCAGACCTTTGAGGGGACCATTGATTCTGCTGATGCAGAGGACTGGCTCGAACACACGGAGCGGATTCTGACTAGACTCCGATGGACACCCGAGCAGAAGTTGCGATACACTACCGCACTACTAGATAAGGGGGCTTGGTATTGGTGGGAGGTAGTCGCTGGGAGTCAGAGTGATCCTCCAACACTCTCATATGCTGACTTTCAGAGAGAGTTCACTGAGAAGTACACCCCTGAGCATTTTCTTAGCAAGAAAAAGATATAGTTTCTTGAGCTGAAACAGAAGGGGATGACCGTTGCTAAGTATGAGGCAGAGTTTACCCAGCTCTCCTAGTATGCGCTAGAGGATTTGGCCACTGATAGACAGAGGAAGGATAGGTTTGATAGGGGGCTGCAGTTTAATATCCGCACCTGTATTGCTATGAAGGCCCCTACTTATTAGTTACTTTGAGAGACAGCCTTGAGGGCAGGTGAGCTTATAGAAGAAGAAGATCTGTTGGAAGGAAAGAGAGTGAAGAAGTATAATAGTTCCAGGACCACCTGAGGGCAGAAAAAAGACAGAGATCAGGGTTCCACATAGTACTAGCGGAGGAGCTATCTGATAGAGAGGTGGTTCAGGGAGAAGGAGGAGCCACCCATATAGACTCCCCACTGCTGGACAGCGGAGTGTCGGAGGGCGTACTGGTGGGGACTGTCGCTAGTTGTGTTACTACTGCAATAGGTCGGGATATGTGATTCGAGATTGCTTCTCGAACGCTAGAGATGAGGGAAGAGCTGTTTCAGGGCAGAGCAACATAGGAGATAATCAAGGAGCCCCTACTACTAGTGGAGGTAGAGGTAGAGGTGGTAGGAACGTGAGCACCTCTGCGAGGGGTAGAGGCGCTTCTTAGAGTATAGCTGCATCCCAAGCATGTGTCTATGCTATGGCACGTGATGAAGCGACAACCAATCCAGATGTGATCACTGGTATGATACATATTTCTGCACTTTCTACATTGGTATTGATTGACCCTGGGTCTACCTATTCGTTTGTGAATGAGTCAGTTGTAGAGTGGCTTGGGAGTAGTGTAGAGTCTCTGTGGTATGTTGTAGTTGTGTCTATACAAGCTGGGGGTGTTGTTATGGTAGACAGAGTGTTGAAGGGTTGTGAGC
>CANYCX013545262.1:0-10612 GCA_948193385.1 Breynia disticha f. nivosa
ATATATATATGTATCTGATATTGGGTGGAAATGAAACAGTGGAGAAATTGAGAAGAAGATGAAATATTGAGTAATGGATGAGAAGAGATGATGGAGTTTCTTTATTTATAGTAGTGATAGGAACAATTTTTGTCCGCACAGTGAGGTATCTTTAGCGCTTAGATTAATTTTGATTCGGGTCGAACAGAACTACAAGGATGACAGAGCTCTCTTAACCGAGTTTTAATGTAACTGCGTACCTAGAATTGAACTCGAGATTATTGATTAAACGAAAACAATATTATACTAGTTAATCTACGTGTTCGGTGATTGATTGAGATAATTATTTTTGGTGTTTTGTGGAGGGCGAGAGAGCCGTGGCGTTGGGGTATATTGGGGATTCCGCGTTGGTGCGAGGAATTTGGTGGGCAATGGCTTACAAGCACTATTCTATGGCCTATACTGTAAGTGGTCAAGCATTAAAATAGTAAAATAATAAAAGAGATGAAATTGATTGAAAGAAATTCAAGAATGATTCACTTTTTTTTTAATTAACTTTTGGTTAAAAGTCGAAAATTACAGCTAAAGCAACACAACAACAAAATCGTTAATCTTTTTATGACGGCATTATGACGAATTTTGTCAAAAAAAATGAAAAATGGACGAAATTTATCGGAAACAGTTTGTCTAAAAATTTTAGGCAACTAAGTAAATTTTGTATAATTTTGTTGGGATTTTATTTAAAATTTTTATTGTGCTTATAATAATTATTATTTATAATAATAATAATGATGAAATACAAAAAAAGAATATTTAAATTATGGAAAGAGAGATAAATAAATATAGAAAGATTGAAATATTAAATGTATCAAAGAGAGATAAATAAATAAAGAAATAAATAAGAAAATAGAAAAAAATAGAGATACATACGAAAAAAGCAAAAAAAAAAATACCCTGAGTTCATTAGAGAATAAGGCTCCGTTTGTTTGACGGAAAATGTTTTCTTGAAAAATGTTTTCTTCAGTTTCCGTTGTTTGTTTGAGCCAAGTAAAATAGTCAACAGAAAATTATTTTCAGTCAACTGGAAAATGATTTCCTAAACATCCTTGTTTTGTGATTAAATATTTTCCTCTTTTAAAAAGGGAAAAATATTTTCCAATTTTTGACTTGCTTATATATAATATCTAATATTATAACTTTTTAATTATTTTATGTTTATTGGAAAATTTTTATTTCATTTATTTACATGAATTTTAAATATTTTTTGGTTAAATTTTTATACGGTTGTCAAACACTAGAAACTAAAATTATAGAAAATAAAATTTTGAAACTTATTTTCTATTGACAAATATTTTCTCTGAGAAATCGTTTTCCGTCAAACAAACGGAGCCTAAATGGTAGATTATATATAAAGATTTTCAACGACATTTTTTAGAAATTTTTAATGAATTCCATTGAAAATTTTTTGGAGGAAAGCATACGAAATATGAGTTTTTATTTTTCTAACAAAAACTGTCAAAAAAATATTTTCAAAAAAAATTAGTGGTAAATTTTTGACAATTTTTTCCAAAGTTCTTTTGGAAGGAACAAACCCAAGTTATATTTTTATCAAAAAATATTAACAAATTTTATCGAAAATTTCCAACAAAATTTATTGAAAACAACTTGTCAAAAAAAAAAATTTATTGAAAACAATATCAAAAGATTTCCGACTATAGGATTTAAAAATTTATGGCCACCAAAAAAATTCCAACAAATCTCAACGGTGAAGACCCATTTTTTTTACCATTTTTTTTGTAGTAAAAAAATAATTTTTTTAGGATATAAGAATTTTATAAATGACTATTTTAATAATATAATATGTCAGTTAGATCTAAAAAGAAAAAAAAATTATATAATTATGACTCTTGACTTTTTTTCGATCTCACATTTGGAAGTCGGAGTTTGGGGAGTTGACCGCTTATATTAATGTTTTTTTTTATTTTTTTTTAAAAAATAATTGAGTTAACTCACATATTAAGAGCTGAGAGTATTAAAAAGATTTGACGAACTAGAATTTCAAAATTTATATGACTCTTCTAATACTGTTACAGATCGAACCTCATACATTTAATAAATTGATTGTCTCATTTACTATTGAATTTATAGACAGAGCGTCTTACGTTATGTGAAGACGCCACATAGTCTTTTCTTAGTCTTTTCTTAAGTAGTAGCCATCTCGTCGACTCGTTTTGAGATTTTGTGTTTGATTTAGTTCTATATTATTAAATATAGTTGACCGGGTTTACTTTTCTTTCGTGGAGGTTTGATTTGGTCATTGAACAGGAAAAATTAAGGCTTGGAAGTGATCCTGTCCTACCAGAAGACCAAAGTTCGTCACTTATCCAACTGAACCGTGTTGGAAGCACCGGAGCCACCCGTATGGAAATAATGATATTAGCGTCTACGTGAATGCGGATGCTAAATGCTAATGAGGGATGCGCCCATGTTGATGCTAATATATTTTGCGTCAATATTCACGTAAACGCTAAATATATTAGTGTCCATCAATTTTACACGTGAACTGTGTAGAAATAACATGAGTCAACCGTACTCAATAACAAAATTATACTTGACTTAAAGACTTGTTAACATGGATTGTTAAGTGTGAATTTAAGTCTAAACTGACATCATATTGAAGAGAAAAAAAATAAAGAGATATAAAGAAAGAATAAAGAAATTTGAGATTCTCGGGAGAGTCTCTGACACCCAAGGGGATTATTTGCTCAACTATACTGAAATTCTGTCAAAACTACTCTACTAACTTAAGCGTCGGAGGTTTCCCCGGAGAACAACCCGACCCCACTTTTTTGTGTTCGCAGGTTTCAAGGTGACCGTTCGAGTTTCCGTCTTTATTTAATTGTTGTTGAACTCCGACAACAACAATAATAATGTATTGCCTTATTTTTTTGTCTGAACTACAAGCTATCCTGAGCACCCAGACTAATCATCGTTCGAATAGGGCAGGACCACAAAGGCAGTAAAGCTCACCCAACGGAGTTTTAACGCAGCTACGTATTCAAGACTCGAACTCGAAATCTCTGATTAAACTAGAATAATCTTGCGCAAATTGATGTACGCGCTAAATGATTTAATGTATTGCCTTGATTAACAAGTTCTGCTGAATCGAAAATGTTGAAGTAGTCTTTTTCATGCAGTAGAATTGAGTTCACATGGTTCAATATTCACCACAAAAGGGGCATTGTCTTTACATGCCTCTGCCGTGTGGAAAATCAATGCTTGCCTAAAATGTCCAAACATCCCTCCAGCCTACATCTCCCTTCAAACTTTGATCTTTAAGGAGTCAATAGGCTTAACCTAAAGGCCTCTATTTAACGATAATGACAAGGTATTTGTATTACGGTAATTATAGGTTCGAATTCTCGCATATAGTGCTCTTTGAGTCCAGTATCTTTTCCGACCTTAGAGTGGGAGAATGCATGTAACTTTGTCTTGAGTTATCTAAGTATTTTTGATAAAGTAAAATGTTATTCTTTGCATATAATTCTTTGTTTTATTAACACGAACTCAATAGCATTAATCGACTATTGTTGGTTAATAATAGTGAAAATATTAAATATTAAAAAATTAAATTTTTTTCTTAATAGAAAATAAAATGAGACTGAGTAGTCAAAATATCACTCAGAAATAATCAAGAAAATGAACAATAGAATTGCAGAATTGAAATTGAGAATAAGAAACAAGAAATACAAGATTTACATGGTTCGATCAAATTAACCCATGTTCACGGATAGAAAAAGTATTTTTTATTAATATTATGACCAAACAGTACAATAAAGCCTATAAAATATCTATTTATACGTGTACACAATGATTAACACAAAAAAAAATGTTATTTTTATCACATTACACGGTCAAATTACGGTACAATTCTCTCTCAAAACCACTGACCTCACCTCTCTCGCTCTTACAAACACACACCGTTTAACTCTCCTCTGTAATCTCAATTCCTTCACTGCCTCTCTTGTTTCTGCTGACGCCGCTGCCCTTTTTATTCTTTCATTTCATCTTTTTTCTCTTCTTTCTTCTCTTCTTTCTTCTCTCCGATCGCGCTCACGCTTACTAATTCTGCGTTCCCGACGTTTTTTCTTAAGAGAGTTGCCAGTTTTACTGCATCTATCTCTCCTGTCACCTCTATTTGGCTCTTATCATTCCCGCCGAGCGCCGCAGAGTCCACACCTGTTGATCATCAGTTCGTTAGTTTCTACTGTTAACAACGGAAAGAAACAAGGAAAGTTGAAGTGTGAATGAATAGTTTGTTTACCTGAAACACCAACTGCAATCTTCAAGGCTTTAGAGAGGGACTCGGAGTCATTCATTTGAACCTTAATCACTACCTTTTGCTGCAAAATAAATTCAAAAAAAGCTGCAGCGTTAGACTAACATGAATATAATCGAGGGTTCGAATTTTAGTGAGAGAACAAATATAAGGAGATGTTACCTTCGCCATGATGATGGAAATGATATATATATATATATATGTATCTGATGTTGGGTGGAAATGAAACTGTGGAGAAATTGAGAAGAAGAAGAAGAAGAAGCTGAGATGAAATATTGAGTAATGGATAAGAAGAGATGATGGAGTTTCTGTATTTATAGTAGTGATTGGAAGAATTTTTATCCAAACTAGGAAGTATCTCAGCACTCAGATTAATTTTGATTTGGGTCGGACAGAACTATTAGGGCGACAGAGCTCTCTTGACCGAATTTTAACGTAATTACGTGTTCAGATTCGATTTCGAAATTATTGATTAAACTAAAACAACCTTATGATCTACGCGCTCGGTGGTTGATTGACATAATAATTATTTTGTGGAGGGCGAAAGAGCCGTGGCGTTGGGGTATATTGGGGATTCCGCGATGGTACGAGGAATTTGGTGGGCAATGGCTTACGAGCACTATTCTATGGCCTATACTGTAAGTGGTCAAGCATTAAAATAATAAAATAATAAAAGAAATGAAATTGATTGAGAGAAAATCAAGGATGATTCACTTTTTTTTAAAGTAACTTTTGGTTAAAAGTCGACAATTACAGCTAAAGCAACACAACAACAAAATCGTTAATTTTTTAGGACAGTATTATGACGATTTTTGTCGAAAATGAAAAATGGACAAAATTTATCGGAAACAGTTTGTCTAAAATTTTTAGGCGACTAAGTAAATTTTGTGTAATTTTTCGGATTTTTTATTTAAAACTTTTATTGTGCTTATAAATAATGATGAAATATAGAAAAAGTATATTTTAATTATGTAAAGAGAGATAAATAAATATAGGAAGATTGAAATATTAAATGTATCTAAGAGAGATAAATGAATAAAGAAATAAATAAGAAAATAGCAAAAAATAGATATACATACGAAAAAAGGAAAAAAAAATACCTTGAGTTAATTAGAGAATAAATGGTAGATTATATATAAAGATTTTCAACGACATTTTTTAGAAATTTTTAATGAATTCCATTGAAAATTTTTTGGAGGAAAGTATACGAAATATGAGTTTTTATTTTTCTAACAAAAACCCTCAAAAAAAATATTTTCAAAAAAAAATTAGAGGTAAATTTTTGACAATTTTTTCCGAAGTTCTTTTGGAAGGAACAAACCCAAGTTATATTTTTATCAAAAAATATTAACAAATTTTTAAAAAAAATTCCAACAAAATTTATTGAAAACATTCTCAAAAGATTTCCGACGATGGGATTTAAAAAATTATGGCCACCAAAAAAATTCTGATAAATCTCAACGGAGAAGACCCATTTTTTTGTAGTAAAAAAAATAATTTTTTTAGGATATAAGAATTTTATAAATGTCAATTAGATCTAAAAAGAAAAAAAATTATATAATTATGACTCTTGACTTTTTTTCGATTTCACATTTGGAAGTCGGAGTTTGGTGAGTTGACGCCTTATATTAATGTTTTTTTACAATTTTTTTAAATAATTGAGTTAACTCATAAATTAAGAACAGAAAGTATTAAAGAGACTTAACGAACCAGTATTTGAAAGTTTATATATCTCTTTTAATACTGCTACAAATCGAACCTCATACATTCAGTAAATAATTGTCTCATTTACTGTTGAATCTATAGACAGAGCGTCTTACATTACTTAAGTATTCTTATTGGCAACGCTAGGTAAGTAGTAGCCATCTCATCTCGTCTATTCGTTTTGAGATTTTGTGTTTTATTTAGTTATATATTATTACATATAGTTGACCACTTAGAGCGTAGAACAATTGACGTAGGGTTGTTCTACCTTAATCAGAGATCTCAAGTTCGAGTCATGGATACACAGCTGCGTTAAAATCTGGTTGGGAGAGTTTTATCACCCTTGTGGTCCTGCTCGGTTCAAACGAGAATTAGTCTGAGGTGCTCAGGATACCTCGTAATTCAAAAAAAACTATTATTACATATAGTTGACTCGGGTTTACTTTACTTTTGTGTAGCCTTGATTTGGTCATATGAACAGGGACTGAAAAATTAAGGCTTGGAAGTGGTCCTGCCAGAAGACCAAAGTTCGTCACTTATCCAACTGAACCGTGTTGGAAACACCTGAGCCACCCGGATGCAGATAATGATATTAGCGTCTACGTGAATGCGGTCGCTAAATGCTAATGAGTGATGCGCCCATGTTGATGCTAATATATTTTGCGTCAATGTTTACGTAAATGCTAAATATATTAGTGTCCATCAATTTACAGTCAAATTTTACACGTGAACTGTGTAGAAATAACATGAGCCAACCGTACGCAATAACAAAATTATACTTGACTTAACGACTTGTTAACATGGATTGTTAAGTGTGAATTTAAGTCTAAACTGACATCATATTGAAGAGAAAAAAAATAAAGAGATATAAAGAAAGAATAAAGAAATTTGAGATTCTCAAGGGAATCTCCGACGCCCAAGGGGGTTATTTACTCAACTATACTCAAACTCTGTCAAAACTACTCTACTAACTTGGGCGTCAGAGATTCCCCGGAGAACAACCCGACTCCACTCTTTTTCTTGTGTTTGCAAGTTTAAAGGTGGTCGTTCGAGTTCTCGTCTTTATTTAATTGTTGTTGAACTCCGACAACAACAATAATAATGTATTGCCTTATTTTTACCGACCCAAAAATTATAATCTCTCAAGTACTAAAGTTGAATCACAACATTGAACCACAAGCAACATAAATATTCTTAATTTATTCAGATTTTAAATTTTTAATTTATATTAATTTGTTTTAAAGACTATAAATAATTTTTTTATTATCTTTACATTAACTATTTAGTTTATATTTTTATTTTAATTCTTCAGTCTTCAAGAAATAAATATTTTTGAACTCTCAATTAAAGTCATGCGCTTAAATAATTATAAAATTACTAAAAAAGTTATGAAAATTAATTGAAATAATTAACTTAAATTTAATTGATTTATTTTATATTAAATATTATACTTGATAGTGTTAAATATAATAATTTTTTAATTTATAGTTATTTATTTTATGTAAGAAAATATGTGAATTATGCTTGATAGATATCTATTATACGTACAAATTTATGAAATTTATGGATAAGTAATTTGATTTTGCCACCAAGTCAATAATTATAATCTCTCACATGATCTAAAGTGTCCGTTTAAATTAAAAATATAATATATTTTTTTTTGTCATTTATGCATGATATAATTTCTCAAAAAAAATTTTGCAACTTTATTTTGTATATTAACCGATTCTTCAAGTTACTCTTTTAATTATTCAGAAAAATCTAGACAAAACTTAACAAAATTAATTTTATTAATTATTTAATTTAAAAATACAAATTATTTTTTTAATTATTATAAAATATATTCATAAAATATAATAAAAATATTTTAATATATTTCAGATTATGAAATTAAATTATCCGCGAGCGCAGTATTTCAACTAGTATCCAAATAAAAGAGTAGTGAATAGCTTGTGTATCTCTCTAATTCTGGTGAGTATGAAATATGAATGTTTACAATCTAGCGTGAAGTGAGTGAGAAAAATAAGAACGATGGCTACAAAATAGTAGATAGAATAACGTATCTTGACTGAATTTTTATTTTTTTATTTACACATAAATAATATGTGGGAATAAATAAATGTAAAAAAATAGGTTTTTGCAATCCATAAAACTATAATTTCAATAATCTCTCATATATTGCAAAAGTTGGAATAGGGATTTCATCATTGAGTTTTTTTAAACACGAGTACTTCTGTATTGAGTATGGTGTATTTCTGGAACTATAAACCATATCTATAAAAATAAAATTTGTCCTAAAAAATATTTAGTAAAACACAGTTTCTATGAACCAAAACTTTTAAGTGTAAGACAGAGATTCATAGACACATTACACTTCTTTTTCTTCTGGTGTTCATTATGTTTTTGAGCTAATAGAGCATGCGCGTACCCGGTTAATGCATGAGTGCTCTAGAGACTTTGCTAAATCTCATAGAAATAGCTCTACTATACACTCATATAAGTGATTTCATTAAAGTGTAGACTACCTTACTACACCGTAAATGATACAATGTAAATGATACAATGACGGACCTAATACCATGAGGACCCAACTAGTTCAGCATAAGATAATAAAATTTCAGCCATGTTGGTAACATTAATAGGACACATGCATAATTGTGAAGTTGTGGAAAGAAGATTTTGGCTTGTTTGCCTTTTGGTTTGATAAGTTACTATATAGTATCTTCCTTGTCCCTTTAACTTATTCCCTCTACTTCTACTTTTAACATAATCTCTCTCATTACCGAATGTCACCACACTCTTCCTACTCTCCCTCACCAAACTCAAAATCCACAACTAGAATTAGGGCCGTAAACGAATCAAGTCGAGTGGAGTTTTAGAGTAATCGAGTTCAGCTCGTATAAAATTTCACGAGTTCGAGCGCGAGCCAAGTTTTGTATCGAGCTCAAAATTTTGTTCACGAACATGCTTGTTTAAAGTTCGCGAACAAACGAGCATGTTCACGAGCTTTTCGAGCTTTGTTAAACAAAAATTAAAATACAATTTTATTCGATGTAAAATTAAAAATTAACACATTTATTAAATAATATTAATATTTTTTATATAATAAAATAATTGCTTTAATTAATATAGTAAAATTTATTATAAATTTATTATATATTGTATCAAAAAATAATTTTATTATGAAAATAATTCACTTTCAAATAAATCATATATATATTTGAAATCTAAAGAAAATATGAAAATTATATATTAATATAAAATTCAAATATGTAATCGAGTTTATTCACAAACGTTAAACGAGTATGTTCGTGAGCTTTTGAATCGAATACTACTTTGTTCATACCCGATTCGTTTAACTATCCGAACATGATATTTTGTTCACGAATAAACTTGATTGTAAACAAGGCGAACTCAAATAAATTTTTATCAAATTCAAGTAGTTTACGGATAGCTCGGCTCATTTACACCCTAACTGTGATTAGGAGGTAGCATTATTTGGCAGGGCGACGCGTGGGTGAGAAGCAATCTGACTGGGTTAAATATGGCACCCAAGTCTATATATACTTCCATAACATAACATCCAACTAAATTACTAACAACATTAGATTATTATTAATCCATTCGTCAGGTTTAATCATTTTCTTCAGAGTTGAACTTAGAAGTTAAAACTTTAGATGTCCACATTCTGGATCATTACATTGGCTTATTATCCACTCCATTTTCAGACCAGCATTTGTAAAAATTCTTTCGACGTATCTCTTCGTGTAGTACTGTACTTTTTACCGTATTTTTTTACGTTACCTCGCTCTTATTGTATTTCTCATCTGATATTTTTAACTCATCTACTTTCATTTCCGTGACTAGAAAGTTTGTTGTGGACAACACCATATGATCAAATTCTATGGAGTCAATGCCTCAATGGAGATATAAATGCTAGCTGAATTTCTTTGAGAATATGACTTTATTGGCAATAACAACTGTCAAGTCGATTCTGACTGGATTTTTCGACACATATTTATTGCATATATTAATCTTCTTCACTATTCTTTTTATCGTTGATTGTAAATACACTCTTTAAACTTGTGAATTTAACTAGTTAAACTTGTTGCAAGACAACCTTTTGAACCAGAATTCATCTCTGATATATGTTTTACTGCACAAAACCCCCTTGTTTTATTCTTAATAACGATCACACTCGTCAAGTGAGAAAAAATTATTCCAGCACTGATTGAATCTGTTTGATTTTCTTCTTCATCAGATATACGTTTATTTGTCGTTATTCAGTGGATATATCCATATTAATTTCTGCTATTGTAGAGTAGTGGTGCTTTCCAAAATGGGAAATGGATGTGAGAAGAATTCTAATGTTTTCATTGTTTTATGGGTTAATATTGGGTTTCTAACATCTTTACACCCTTATAGTTTGACTTTTACAAAAATGCATGTATGATAAACTTATTTAAAAAATGCACACATTTTTTATTATGTTTAACTTAATGCCCAGATTTGTTAGTAAGGATAAAATAGGGAAAATTATGGAAGAATCTAATCCTTATTTTCTCTCTTCTAATCTCTCTCTTTTCTATC
>CANYCX013545401.1:0-11238 GCA_948193385.1 Breynia disticha f. nivosa
TTGATTGAGGATCAGATGTGAGCCAACATTAGAGTTCGACTTGAAATGCGAGAGTTGATTGTTGAGTGTCAGAAAGAAGATTAACATCTGATGCAAATAAAGAAGAAAGTTAAAAAGGAAAGGTAACTACTTTACACTGACTTGATTATAATGGTATATTGTATAATCAAGATAGACTGTTAGTTTCAGATATTGCAGAGTTTAAGAATGACTTGATCATTAGCTCATCCTGGCAGTACTAAGATGTACTGGGATATGAGAGAGTTGTATCGGTAGGTACATATGAAGAGGGTTATAGCTGAGTTTGTTGTGAGATGCCTTCCTTCTCAACAGATTAAGGTAGAACATCAAGCTCCAGTCGGGAAACTGAGGCCAGCTGAGATTCCTGAATGGAAGTGGGAGAAAATCACCATGGATTTTATTTTTGGTTTATCGAGGACGTTTTGAGCTCATGATACTATATGGGTTATTGTTGACAGACTAACGAAATCGGCTCATTTCTTAGCTATTGGATAGGAGGATAAGTTGGATAGGCTTGTTGGGTTATATGTTGTCGAGATTGTCAGGTTACATGGTGTTCCTACTTCAATTGTGTCTGATCATGACCCTAGGTTTACATCGCGATTCTGGCAGAGTTTTTAGGATGCTATGGGTACTCGTTCGAGGTTTAGCATGGCTTTCCATCTGCAGTCTGATGGTTTGTCGGAGAGGATGATTTAGACAGTAGAGGATATGCTGAGATCTTGTATTATGGAGTTTGGAGGTAGTTGGCACGATCATTTACCTTTAGTTGAGTTTGCATACAATAACAGTTATTATTCTAGTATCGGGATTGAAACATCCCGGTAAAATTTTCATATTAAAATGAAGTCAAATGAATGTGTAAACATCAACATATAAAGGTATATGAAAGGTTGACGTAAGGTTGACATGAAATAAATCAAGAAAAATCGAGAAATGTTGAAAATAGAAAGTACACGTTGCGGCAGCAAAGTACGTGCAGTGGGTACGACTATGCATACTTAGCCATCCACCACTCGTGGATTGCTGATTTCTTAAAAAAAAATATAAAGTGAGAGGAGGGAAGAGGCAAGAACATTCCTTCATGTGCTCAGCTCAACCCTGCAGAGAAAAATGTAAAGGGAGCTGAGAAAAGGCAAATGTGAGTAAGGAAAGTGAATTGAATCCGTATTTCTTGCCATTAGTCATCATAAATACTAACGTTGTAACGCCCCAAAATTTCGCAAAATTTCATATTTAATTAAAATATTAAATAAAATACACAAAAAAATACGAGGAAATTTTTTGCAATTTAAATAAGAAAATAATTGGAGGAAATAATGGAGATTTATGATAAGGGAAATTAAGAAAAATTTAGAAGGATTATAAATTTTGAGAATTTTCAAATTCGGAATTAATGCGAGTCGAGTTAAAAATAGATTACGAAGCAAAGTAGACCCAAGCCAACGAAATAACATTAAAAACTAAACTTTCCACCTTATTTCTCGACACCACCCGACACCATCATCTTTCCTTCCACACTTCACATATTATTCCTTCTTTTCCTCCTCAACCTACCATCATCTTCTTCCTCCTCACCTTCCTTCACAAAATCTCCATTTTACTATCAAATTCCATCCAAATTTCTGAAGCAAGAAAGTTTCCAAATTCATTTTTGTCTTGAATTAAGGTAAGATCTTTCGTCCTCTTCGTAATTCCCGTTTTCCTAAATTCAAATTGTCATAACTTTGACGATTGAGCTCCGATTTGAGCAAGTAAGGACTTGTTGGAAAGGTCTAATCATCTACTATCCATTTCCCTTTATGTTCGATGTTAAAAATGTGATTTAGGTACTAAAATTTGCTGAATAAAAGGGATGTGTGAATAGTGACGAGTTGGGTTATTCATGATCGGAGAAATTACGGTGCTTTGTAGCTTGGGTAAGTTTCTTTGGAGCATAGTGATAGTGTTTTAGGTGTTAATTTCATTGGGTGTCGTATGGTGTATGAGATAAAAGCTTAGTTAGGTGAATTGATATGGTTGGAAGAAGGAAAATTGAAGTTAAGATGTTTTGGATATGTTGGGAGGCATCAAGCATCAATTTAGATTTAAACAAACTTGTTTATAATAATAAGGAAGGTGAGGAAATTGAGGATGGAATTAAATAGGATATTTAAATGTGGGTGGTTAATTGAAGAGAAAATGAGTGAAGGAAAGAGTCAAATTAATTAACAGAATAAATAAAATAAGTGCATTCTTTCATTTTCGTAAATTGATGAAATTGTAATTGATGTGTCAATAAAATTGTTAATAGTAGGAAACACAAATCACAGTGATTGAGGTTCCCAACCAGGTCGTTAAATGTTTCTTGAAAGGTAAGCAATATGAATCCAACTATTCTTAAATTTGTTTGAATTGAATATGAAAAATTATTGTTGGACATTTTTTTGTTGGTTCTTTGTAAGATTGAGTATGTTAAATTGCTAGTATGTGTTTTGTTGAAATTGCTTGATTATGTGCTTATGTTCAATTGGTATACTTGATGAGTTAAGAAAACCCATGAGAATTTTGTTGATATTGTTATTGGTGGAACATCATTGAATGTAAAGTATGGCTATGCTATGAATTGATTGAGATTGTTGTGGTTGAATTCAACATTTGATGATATAGCATGGCATACACATGCATGATTGTATTATATTATGATTCATATATCATGCATGTATTTTGGGCTCATGAGGAGCATATGATTAAAATGTTGGCTCTTGAGACCGTATAAATTGAGGAAGTGGTTATGGCTTTTGGGAGCATATTTTAACGGATAGTACTTCATATGTGCTATACCGGGGCACCGTGGAAGTCTCAGTTCATTTATTAGTGTTCGAGCATGCCTGGCCAAGTAAGGGAATTATTCAGGCCAAGTAAGGGTGTAAAAATCTCTGGACCATAGTACTTTATAGGCATTATACTCCAGGCCGACGAGGCCCGTTTGCAAACGTCATAATTTAAGGCGAAGTGTGGGCGTAATTGAAAAGTTTGAGATCATAAACAATTATGTGGGAAGGTGCATTAGTATTCACTCATTCATGCCATTCTGGATTTCGATATCCTTAATGTGTTAAATTGAAGTTTGATGTTGTTTTATTATGGTTGTTGGTATGAAATGATGAATGGTTGTACCCCTATGTTGTTTTCCTGAAAGTTTATGATTTCCTATGAAGAATTATGTTTATGAGTTGGTTTATGCCAAATTCTGGAAATTTATGTTGATACATTGAAGTTTGAATGTTGGTAAGAATGTGAATTGTGCCAAATTGATTTGTATATGATGAGCGGTTAGAAGATCAAATGTGTTGTGTATTGTTGTTGTGAGTTTTGCCAGAAAACAACGTCCTAAGCATGGTGGCCTGTAAGTACGTGGGGTCACTCTGACCACGCGTACTCTCAAGATGACCACGCATTTTTTTGCACCAGATTATGCGCAGTGGCAGCGAACACGCGTACTTATCCACCATAGCGCGTAGTCTGTGTTGACACCGCGTGCATCACTAATTTCAATTGTTTTTGTTTAGGTTTATACCTTAAATTTCGTATAATGGAATTTATGTGTTATATTTGGTTCAAGAACATTATAATGAAATGTTAAGTAAATATTGCTGACTTTATTAATTGGTTGAAGATGAATAAATAAATTAAGAATGGTTATCCATTTCGGTAAATGTTGCTTATTGAGTGTGACAATTCATCTGCGTTTTATGCCTGTCATATTCAATATTGGTAGGAAATTAAAGGGGATAACTTTTGGATGTAAAGGTGAGAAGTTATATAGTACGACTCAGCTAGAAGATTGAAGAACTAAGGTAGGCTGTGCACTATAGTGTTTTGACTCTTTTATGTAAAATATTGTATTGGAAAATAACAGTAGATATAATCCTTTTTGCTAGGTTATTATTGAATTGAAAATTTTCTGGTTCCTTTTATTTAATAATCCCAAAATTTTTTTGTATTACTTCAATCTTGATAAAACATATTTTGTAAACCTTGTAGTGATTGAATTTGAAGTATTGTAATGTATGATTTTATAAATTTGTTTCAAATTAATATTTTCAAAAATCGAAATGATTTCCAATTTTGGGTGTTATTTCTTGGGGAAAAAGAAATAATTATTTTTGAAATGGTAGTCAAATTTGGGGGTCACAAAGGTAAGATTGGCCATAGTTGATATTAAGTTGATAGTTTGTATATGCTGAGTTTGGATGATTGTATTAAGAACTTAATCTGCTGGAATTATTGGTTAGGATGTAAAGAAACTGATCTTGATGTTAGAGATTTGAGAGGATGGTTTTGAGGAAGAAGAATTGATGATACATAGTGAAAACCTAAAGGTTGAGTTAAAGTAGACAAAGGGTTTACTGCTCGAATTGTAAACCTTAGTAATTATATATGTTGAATGGAAAATTCTTGCTAGAATCATATGTTATTGAATGCTTAGAACTTGATTGAAATCATGGAGTATGATTTAGAAGATGTATTCTTGAAATGGATAGAATTTGGTAAGATGAGGTCATAAGGAAATGAGGAAGACTAGTTGACTTTAAGTTGATAAATGATTATTCTGAGTCTTTTAAGTAAGAATGAATGTGGTAAATGAGTGTTAATGATTTGTATGTTGTGAATTACATACAGGAGAATATTTACGACTAAGGAATGATTATTGAGCTGTGTTAGTTTCGTTCATTTTGCTTATGTTGAGGTAAGTGTTTTATGTTTACATGTTAGTGTCCTTACACTTACGAATAGATTTGTAAATCCTTTCTTTAGTCTTATTTATGTTAGAATTAGCCTATAATGCTATGATGAGTTTGCTAGGTTTTTAGATGAACCATAATGAATGTGATTGTTTGATCTATGATTTATTCTTTCTTGATTATGGGAATAGGTTAATGGAAGTCCCATATATGTTTTCCATTGATAAATGTTAATGTATAATTGATATTATACGTATATGGTATGTTTTGATATACATATGCTGATATGACTTTGATATAATACCTATGTGGTATTTCTTGATTTGATATTGAATATTGAATACCTGTGTGGTATGGTTTTGTATATACTCTGTGTGAGTTGTAGAGATGTTTTCTTATAGCGGTGTGCTATATTGAGATATATATGATCTAATTGATTTCCTGTATGGATATTAGCCTGTGTGGATATTAATCTGTGTGATTGAATTTGTTGTATACTCTTTTGTGTGAATAATGATTTATATAATCTGGATTGTTGTGTGCCTAAGTAAGGGAACTCCTATGTGGACTATAGATACCTGTGTGATCAAATATTGTATGATTAGCATCGCCTGTGTGGCTATCCTGTTTGATTAATTATAATATGTTGTGTGCTAAAGAATGTAACTATATATGAAAAGAGTAAGGAAATTTCCTATGTAAACATTGGAACTAAGGTATAGATTGTTGTGTGCTAAATTACCTTAAAACAGGGATTGGATAGGTATTTCTGAGTTTTAGTACTTCTTAGTACTAATCAGCACATCATCGTGTTGTATATTGAATTGGGAATGAAGGGATGATCATGACATCGTGTTCATCAGCACGTCTGTGCTAACTGGACCCATGTACCTCATATAAACTTAAACTGGGATACGCTTACTGAGTATTCTTATATACTCACCCCATTTGTTTGTTTACATGATTTGCAGGTATAGGAGGATTACTACGAGGAGGATTCGAGTACGGAGACTACAAATTTGGATTATTTTGAGAAGATGTTAAAAGAAATGTATTTTATTTGTTACATTTCAAATATATGGATTGTATAAGTTTAATAATTCTTTTTTATATCCATGTTTATGTTGAAAATATTTGGTAATGTTTGCAAAATAGTTTTATAATTTGGGATTTCAAAATAATAGGAATTTATTTTTGACTCTCGCATTTAGTTGTGGATTTCAAAATAATTTAGCAGTGTGCTATGTTGAGATCTGTATGATCTAATTGATGTCCTGTGTGGATATTAGCCTATGTGGATATTGATCTATGTGATTGACTTTGTTGTACACTCTTATGTGTGAATAATGATCTATATGATCTGGATTGATGTGTGCCTGAGTAAGAGAACTCCCTATGGACTATAAATATCTATGTGATCACATACTGGTATGATTAGCATCTCCTGTGTGGCTATCCTGTTTGATTAATTATAATATGTTGTGTGCTAAACAATGTAACTTTATATGAAAAGTGTAAGGAAATTTCCTATGCAAACATTTGAACTAAGGTATAGATTGTTATGTGCTAAATTACCTTAAAATAGGGATTGGATAGGTATTTTGGAGATTTAGTACTTCTTAGTACTAATCAGCACGTCATCGTGTTGTATATTGAATTAGGAATGAAGGGATGATCATAACCTCATGTTCATCAGCACGTCTGTGCTAACTGGACCCCTGTACCTCATATAAACTTAAACTAGGATATGCTTACTGAGTATTCTTATATACTCAACCCCTTTGTTTGTTTACATGATGTGCAGGTATAGTAGGATTACTACGAGGAGGATTCGAGTACGGAGATTACAAATTTGGATTATTTTGAGAAGATGTTTAAAGAAATGTATTTTATTTGTTACATTTCAAATATATGCATTGTATAAGTTCAATAATTATTTTATATATCCATGTTTATGTTGAAAATGTTTCGAAATGTTTGCAAAATAGTTTTATAATTTGGGATTTGAAAATAACAGGAATTTATTTTTGAGTCTCACATTTAGTGGTATCACAGCAGGGGTTAGATATCTCTGGAAAAGATACATTGTTTTTCAGATAAAATGCAAATTTTTGCTTCGAAAACCAGTGATATGAGTTTTGAAAATCATAAATGATTTCAGAAAAATCTTCGTGCTTCGACCTCGTGGAATCCTCGCATTCAGAAGCTATGGTTACTTCACTATAATTTAAACGTTCTTTGTGAACGATAATTACATGCTAAAGGCCAAAAGTATGATTGCCAAAGATAATAAGTGAAATGAACTTGTATGGATGTACATACATGACTGGAGTGGTTAGTTTAAATGCTACGTGTTCTTAACCTAGAATTGAGGTGCATAAAAGTTGTGTGATGTACTTAATGCACATGAAATGTAAATTTGAATTTGTGTGAAAAGATAAGCTGTGATAAAAAGTCATTGATGGTACCGAACGAAAACTCGAGAGAAAAAAACTATTAGTAAAAAATTTGACGAAATATCAAGGCAAAAGCTTTGAAAGAAAAAGTTTAAGAACTTGAGATAAGTCAAGTGAGCTTAAACATTAAACTTTTTGGTAGAAATTTGTTTGTTATGATTATGACAGAAATGATATGTAACGAGGATACTCTGTGAAATATTAAAAACAGCTATAAGATCAATGATTTTACAAGTAATAAAGGTTAAGAGAACATGAAAATGGTATGTTCTTGTAAGCATTGCTACACTTACAAACAATCTTGTTAAGTAATAACTTGTATGTTCTTTGTACACTTAAAAGAATAGTTTCAAACTATGAAAGTTTAAGTAAGTGATCCTGCACTCATGATTGTTTACACGTAAGTATTGTTATGCTTACTATGGTGTTGATAAGTATTTATATACTTGATCATGTTAATAAGGAAAAGAGAATGAATATATGTCTGATTGATATAAATGTCGTGATTGACACATACATAAAGTTCTTAGTTGACATATAATTAACTGTGTCCTTATGGTTGATTATTGGTTAATAACTTGCAAACCTTAGTTGTTTGTTTATTCTTTTACAGCTAAAGGCTTATTATATATGAAATGTTCTTAGGAACATTAATGTGATTTTACTATGCTTTGTGACTGATTTGGCTTGCTGATTATACTTGCCTTGCTGTTCATTTTTAGGAACTATGTTTGGTTGGATGTGTATGCTATTTTTCTATATTGACCTTGGGTTGAAATGTGATTGGTAACATGCTCTTTTCTATATGATATCTTGGTTGATATTCATATGAGCTTGAAATATTTATAAGAAAGCATTTGATTGCTTTATTGAGCATGTTAAGCATATGTGACTGAGCTATTGATATATGAATGTGTTGATCATTCATTGTGTTGCATTTATGGTGTTACACGGATATTGAAATACAGCGTGGGCCTGATTATATTTCAAGTTGGACTCGATGTCGTACTGAATACGATGCCGGTCTAGAACCGAGCGAAAATGAAAAGAAAAGAAAAAGTGGTATACTAGTTATTTCATATATGATTGCATTGACATTCATATGCACCTTTACGATTAGCATTCATATATGGTATATTTGATTTATGCTTCTTGATATATGACTGCTGGCATGATGATGTTTTGTATGTTGTGTATTTTAGTATGTTTTGGGTTCTTCTGAGATATAATGCAAACAAGTGTGGTATAAGTGTTTTCGCATAAAACACTGTTGATATGATAAATGTTTGATATTGGTTGTGCTGAATTGCAAATTGAAATTGTTTGCTGAGGATTAATGAATGAACCGAAACATAAGAGAGAAAAAGAACCTCAGTATGCCTTATTAATGAAATCATAAGAACAGAATAAAACCATACGAATGTGATTTGTTCAAGATCAGAGCATATGAATAAGATTACATAAATGATAAGGTATGCTTAAATGGTCATATAGTGGATCGAGTATTGACACCTGACACGTCCTCATGTCTAACAAATTGATTATATGTTAAACTTGAATTGGTTATTCAAGTGTGTTGACATGTCTTCATGTTAACGAGAAATGTGTTAACGAGAAAAGAAAGAAGATATTATGTATTATTTTTCCTTATGATGGTATAATATTTGTTACCAGAGAATTATGGAAACTGGGGAAAAGAGAAACGTAACTTCTTAAATGAAGTGAAAATGATTTCAAATGAACGATCTTGTGCGAAATGTGAAATGATAAAAAGATACAATAAATGTGTTCCTTAATACAAAACCGTGAATTGAGAAATGTCTTTTAAAAGACGTAAATAAAAATGTAAGAGATAAACTAATTGTCGACTGAAAGAGCAAAACCATTTAAAAAGAAAGGATCTATAGTCGATCGATATGCGATGTTTTCGCAAGCTACTATGAGAAACATCATATTGCGCAGTGGTTGCAAGAGATTATAATAAATATGGTGTTCAAAGGAGAACAATATGAGAATGAAAATTTTGAGATAAGTGAAATTTGAAGTCAGAGTTGATGCTGACGAAATTATTATCGTATTGATAGAGAGTATTTGATAAAGGGAAAGTGGAAATGATGGAGTAATTGAGAATTTTGATGTGAAATTGTTAAGGTTTGCTCTTGTTCGTCTATTTTCTTTAGCGTAATGCCAAGAGTGTTCTTGATTATGAAAACGATTGTTGGTTTCCTATGTTTTTTTCTTGACCAAGGTAAAATAGTTCATCTATTTTAGTATTATCTCGGTTATATAAATTGTTTTCCTATTATCTACTTTGGGCTCGATATTTACCTTGGGTTGACATTACTGATAAAGTAAAGAGCATGAACATATAGATATCTATGAGTGATGTTGATCAACTATTGAGATATATATGATGAGAAGAACATGATTGTGTTTCTATTATGGATTCTAAACAGTATCTTGATTGATGCTTTGATGATGAGTACGTAAGAAAGAAAAGTTAGGTTAACTTAGGAATACTTTGATTTGAAATTTTGGGGACGAAATTTTTTGAGTGGGGAGAAATGTAACATTCTAGAAAAATTTTCATACTAAAATGATGTCAAATAAATGTGTAAACATCAACATATAAAGCTATATGAAAGGTTGATGTAAGGTTGACACGAAATAAATTAAGAAAAATTGAAAAATACTGAAAATATAAAGTACACGTTGTGGTAGCAAAGTATGCGCAGTGGGCATGACCACACGTACTTAGCCATCCACCACGCGTGGATTGTTGATTTCGTGAAAAAAATATAAAGTGAGAGGAGGGAAGAGGCAAGAACATTCCTTCATGTTCTAAGCTCAACCCTGCAGAGAAAAACATAAAAGGAGTTGAGGAAAGGGAGATGTGAGCAAGGAAAGTGAATTGAATCCATATTTCTTGCCCTTAGTTATCCTAGATAAACTCATCTTGATGTTAGAGATTTGAGAGGATGGTTTTGAGGAAGAAGAATTAATGATACATAGTGAAAACCTAAGGGTTGAGTTAAAGTTGACAAAGGGTTTACTATTGGAATTGTAAACCTTAGTAATTATATATGTTGAATGGAAAATTCTTGCTAGAATCATATATTATTGAATGCTTAGAACTTGATTGAAATCATGGAGTATGATTTAGAAGATGTATTCTGGATATGGATAGAATTTGGTAATATGAGGTCATAAGGAAATGAGGAGGACTAGCTGAATTTAAGTTGATAAATGATTGTTATGATTCTTTTAAGTAAGAATGAATGTGGTAAATGAGTGTTAATGATTTGTATGTTGTGAATTACACATAAGAGAATATTTACGACTGAGGAATGATTATTGAGCTGTGTTAGTTTCGTTGATTTTGCTTATGTTGAGGTAAGTGTTTTACGCTTACATGTAAGTGTCCTTACACTTACCAATGGATTTCTAAATCCTTTCTTTAGTCTTATTTCTTTTAGAATTGGCCTATAATGCTATGCTGAGTTTGCTCGATTTTTAGATGAACCATAATGAATGTGATTGTTTGATCTATCATTGATTCTTTATTTATTATGGGAATTGGTTAATGGAAATCCCATATATTTTTTCCATTGATAAATGTTAATCTATAATTGATATTATACCTATATAGTATGTTTTGATATGCATATGTTGACATGATGTTGATATAATACCTATGTTGTAACGCCCTCCATTTTAAGAATTTTTAGTAAATTTCGAGTTTATTTTGTTATTATGTGAATAAATTTTTCGCGAATTATTTTTAATTAAATTTGGTAAAGATAGCAAAAAACTAGGAGAGAGAAAATCAAAAGAATGATCGAGGGTAGAGCCGAGGGAAAAACAGTCTAATCGAGAATATATATATTGTGACACCCAAAATTTAATACCATTTACCTATTATTTTCCTTTTTCGACCAATGATATTAAATTTTAGAAATCAAGTTTTTGTTATAAATACATTTATACGGAGAGGGACGTAAATAATTTAGACTAACATAATAAAATTTAAAACT